>JAMQGT020004948.1:0-10575 GCA_024447675.2 Pterophyllum scalare | reverse complement strand
TATGTCCTACTTGGTTAGGCTCCGTATTGCTCAGTTTGTCAGCACAAAACAAAACAATTAGGGGGAATGGTCAAAGTGAAGGAAGGAGGCAGTGTGCTGCGAGGCCACAGCTGGATATAGACTTCTCTCATGTGGTCAACACACACTGTGTCTGCAGTGCATGACTCTCTCTCTCTCTCTCTCTCTCTCTCTCTCTCACACACACACACACACACACACACACACACACACACACAGAAAAAAAAAACTATTACACAATGCTCCCTGCAGATTAATTAACGGATGACTTACACTCCTGAGAAATACAGATTTGGTGTCTTAATGAGGATATTGCGGCAAGGCAAAGTCGAATGCGTCAGTATCAGCACTTTGAATTTCAGATGAGGTCATAGATGATGTTTTCAGTCATCAGTCATGCAGGACTTTCACTGATTCTTGACTGGAGGATGGAGACACAGCTGCTGCTGGGTGTCTCCTGGTAGAGAATACTGTTTGGTAGAGGATAGCATGTGCTGTTCTTTTCTTAAATGCTCCTTTACACAGTCAAATGAGATCTGCGCTATGCACTGAAAAAAATTCCTTCCATTAGCTACTGTAATGTTAGGATTCCTTGCTATTCTCATTCACCTTGATGCACAGGTGTTGCTTTCCTCTTAGCTTCTGTCTACATCCAGCCACATAGTTAATTCTTATTAATTTAGATTTCACCAGTCATACTAAGACTGGTACTAAGTTATACTAATTTGTTAAGCTTTCAGATATGCATGTGTGGCTGTCTCCAGTCACTTTATGTATGGCCTAATGGGTCATATTAAGATGTTAATATCCCTGAATAAAATCAGAGCCTAAGCATGCTTACTGAACAGCATTTCACTCACGTCCTGTATTTCCTTATCTCCTCAATTACTTCAACAGATCTTGTCCCTGGTAGTGCCCCCTCATCTATTCCTCTGTCTCCATTCTCAGCACGTCTGTTTGCAAGAGTGGACCCATCTACTTATGAACTAAAAGTGGAATGTTTCTGAATATTAATTGTGTCATGCATCAGTTTTGCCCACTCATTTCATTGCAGAACTGACAGCGATACCCTGAGGAGCACTTCATACAAGGATAGCTTTATTCAGATAAAGGGACAGAAAGACAGACCGATAAGCAGTCAGTCAGGCATACCAGAGGATTAAAGTGTCATCCCACACTGATTTGTGTGTCTTTGCCTGCAGTTAACATATGTGCACATAGCACAATTGCAGGACATGAGATATGTTCCTAACTCATAGCTCATAGGCCTTAAGAGGTACAGAGGTGTTCTGACCTCGTGAGGAAGAAGGAGTTGCGACTGGGGCATCATACAAGCTAGAATAACAACTACATATTGAAATCATACAGAAGGATTCCACCACAGGGATGCACCAAAGGACTCAAACTAAAAAATTGAGATTTGCATGATGTAAACAATAAAACAATCAAAAGTTATATTTTATCATGAAAATTTTTAACTCATCAGGGTAGTGACTGAAAAAATTGCTAACTAGCTCAGGTGTATGATAACACACATGGTGACACAACACACAGCTGGATCCATTACAATTTGGTTTAAAGTGACATTTTCTAATATTTTTTAACAGACTCATGCTCACAATACCCAAAGGGCCTTATGCCACTCTTCATGAATTGTGAACATATTTTGCCTTCATGTAGCTGGACATTGCCTTCCATGTTTAGAAAACATCAAACATCCTGCCATCCATTAATCCATCATTGATTTCTGGAACATTTGTTTAAATACATTCTGTGAGCCCCTATAGCTTTTTTATTTTAAAGTTTAGGCATAGCTGGTTTTCTATCAAACTTTAAATTAAATTGTAGCGCTAATTCCAAGGGGTATATCCCTGCAGACTATTCCAAACAATAGATTACAGAGAAGAGACAGATGAAGTTTTGCCTCTGGGGCGCTTAAACTTTAGAATGACCAACAAGATGTGCTTCAGTAGTTGTGTATCATTTCTTAGAGTAATCAAATCCTCAAAGGAGCATTTAAAATAACATTGTTGCTCTCACTGCACTAAATTAGCCATCTGCAGGACATCTTTGGGTTTATTTATCTAAAAAAACTTCAAAAACAGATCTGGTTTCAGCTATGTACTCTACATGTGAAAAACTAAGATAATAATAATAATAATAGTAAGAAGAAGTAATAAGAAGAAGAAGAATATAAGAATAACTACAAAAATGGGAAAATACTAAAATATGGTAGCATTAATGTCCAAAAAGCCTCCAAATTCTCAGAAAAAGGAAATAAATTCACCCTGTAACTTATAGCTAAATTATATAGAAAGCCATCACTTGACCCATCTGTGTTAGCTAATTATAGGCCAATTTCTAACCTTCTATTCCTTTTATTCTTGAAAGGGTAGTTGTAAAACTGCTAACTGATCATCTGCACAGGAATGGTTTATCTGAAGAGTTTCAGTCAGGATTCAGAATTCATCACAGTACAGAAATAGCATTACAGGTTACAAATGATCATCTCATGGCCTCTGACAGTGGACTCATCTCTGTCCTTGTCCTGCTAGACTTTACTGCAGTATTTGATGCTGTTAACCACAATATTTTTATTATAAAGATTAGAACATACCATAGGTATTAAAGCAACTGTACTGCAGTGGTTTGAATCTAATATATTCCAATTTGTTCATGTAAATGGGGAGTCTTCTTCACAATTATGGAGTTCCACAGGGTTCTATACTAGGGCCAATTCTATTCACATTATACACGCTTCCTTAGGAAGTATTATTAGAAAGCATTGCATAAATTTTCATTGCTATGCAGATGATGCCCAGCTTTATCTATCCTTGAAGCCAGATGACACACACACCAATTAGTTAACCCTATAAAAGCCATATCTGTTGTCGGGGACACAACGCACTTCAAATATCCCGCTGTTTGTGGACTTTTGACAACAATTACCATAATAACCCTATGTTGGCTGTGAAGCACAATTTCTCAGCTTTCACAAACCATTTGAATTTTTCTGATAGGACAAACGGTCATGTAATTATGGTAATTCAAAGTGTGTTTGATCAGATGTCTCAGTGGTGATACACTCAGTGTTAACCAGCTGTTCCCGGAAGGTAAGGGCAGGTCACAGTTGCGTGAGTGGCAATCACCTGATGTTATAGGGTTCAATTACAGGAATGTCTTAAAGATATTAAGATCTAGATGACCTCTAATTTCCTGCTTCTAAATTCAGATAAAACTGATGCATTGTCTTGGCTCTACAAACTTTAGAAACATGATATCAAACCAGATACTCTGGATGGCATTACCTTGACCGCCAGTAACACTGTATGGGGGACTAGAAAGAGAGAGCATATTTCTCCCATATTGGCTTCTCTTCACTGGCTCCCTGTTAAATCCAGAATGAAATTTAAAATCCTTCTCCTCACATCAAAGGTCTTGAATAATCAGGACCCATCCTATCTTAAAGACCTCATATTACCATATCACCCCAATAGAACACTTTGCTCTCAAACTGCAGGCTTACTTGTGGTTTCTTAAGCGTAGAATGGGAGGCAGAGCCCTCAGCTTTCAGGCCCATCTTTCATGGAAACATCTCACAGTTTGGATTTGGGAGACAGACACCCTCCCTACTTTTAAGATTAGGCTTCAAACTTTCCTTTTTGATAAAGCTTATAGTTAGTGCTGGATAAGGTGACCCTGAACCCTCCCTTAGTTATGCTGCAATAGGCCTAGGCTGCTGGGGGCTTCCCACGATGAACTAAATGATGCTTCTTCATTCACCTCTTTTCAGTCTCTATGTACGGTATTTATACACCACTCTGCATTTAATCATTAGTTATTAAGTTCTCTTCCACAGTGTGTTTTTTGTACTGTCTAGTCCACTCACCCCCAACTGGTCACTGCAGGTGACTGCCCCTCCCTGAGCCTGGTTCTGCTGGAGATTTCGTCCTGTTAAAAGGGAGTTTTTCTTTCCCGCTGTCGCCAAGTTAATGCTCATAGGGAGTCTGATTGTTGGGATTTTCCCTGTATTACTGTACCTTGAGGCAACTGTTGTTATGATTTGGCATTATATAAATCAAATTGAATTGAATTCATTTGAATTGAATAGAACTGAATTAGATTTAATTGAATTGAATATTTGCTAGCCCTAAATTTTGGTGAAACTGATTTTTTTTTTTTTATCTTAGTAAAATGTGGAATTGTCAATGATCAATAAAAGGATAAAGGATATTTATTTGGGTTTTGGACCTTTTTTTTTTTTTTTTTTAGAAAATGAAGAGTAGATGAGCATTCAAAATCAGGAGTTGTCATTCTTTTGCTTCTTTTGCGTATGGAGATGCAGTGACTTCACATAACCTCGGAACTGTCTATCTAGAAGTACCTCAACACCAAATGAATATCTTGTGTGCTGCATTTGAGAGTGTGTATTTGTACAAAAAAAGCACATGCTGAGTCTGTAATAGGAGGCCAGTTGAAACCTGCAGAAGTTAGTTGTAATGTGGGAAAAATGAGCATGCTAAGAAAAAACATCAAGAGGATTATTTAGTGAACAACTGGAAAGTGGGGTAGAAAGAAGAATGTTTTTGAGGTTTTTTTTTCTCCCACAGGGCAGTAGGGGCTGAGTCAGGATGGAGCACAGGTGAGTGCTGGCCCAGGTGAAGCTGTAATTTCCTGTCCGTAGTGTGTGTGGGCTTTGCACCTGCAGAGAGACATCCTGAAACACAGCTGCTCACCCTCAGCGAAGCACAGGCAACTTAGGTAACAGAGACGCTAACAGTATGACTAACACACACACACACACACACACACACACACACACACACACACACACACACTCTCTCTCTCTCTCTCTCTCTCTCTCTCTCTCTCTACACATATTTAGCTTCAATCTGGCTTTTCATCTGAACTGTAAAACCACCCTGTTTCCAGGGTGTGCTGCAGCTCTGCATTATACTGCTAGTGGGCTTTTTAGTTCAGCAGGCTGGGAAGCAGGACAAAAAGAGGTGCCACACCAAATGTTACATTTGTACTAAATAGCAGAGACACATTGGCCTTTTGGTGAACATTAAGCAAATGCTTTGAACAGGCAGTATAAAAGAAACCAATCACAGTTGGTGGTTTGAAGAGAATACTAATGACTGGGCTTGACTATTTGAACATCAGTGAATGATCTAGCAATGCCTCTAGAAATCAAATAAAAGGAAACTTGAAGCTGAATAGCAGAGGAGTGGATTTTTCACTGCTTTGGGGCAATTAGAATGGGCTGGGTAACTTACATCATTAAAATGTTTAAGATTTTCTCAGTCTCTCAATTACCTTTTGCATATGTAAATTGAACATATGTTTAGCCAGTAGCTGCATTTTTTTAATGTGCTCTTATACTGAAGTGCTAATATATTAGCTGATGAGGCTTCATAAAATTATTATTACATTTAGTTTCACCCAGAGCATGCTAATCACCACACAATGTTTTACAACATCTGGGGGAGAATGTCAAATGGTATCACTGCACAGCCCACTTTGGTGAGTCTTCCCTGGTATGAATATTAAAACAGACACATGCACATGATAAAATAGTGATGATTGAGGGGGAGTCTTAGATGTGGCTAGTGTCAGGATTGTCAGTTCTAGATTGGGGAAGGCTGTAGGAACATCAATAGACAATGGCCTGAGGTGGGACTGAATAATTCAGTGTGAGGAAGCGACATGTAATGTTTTCTTTTCTCCCATTAGGCAGACACACAATGCGGCAAGCTTGACTGAATTGACTTTGATCATTTTCTTTTTCTGAAGGGAAAGCAATTAAAGCCATTAATTAACATTAAGTTATTCCACTGGAGTGATTCCTATTCATTCTACTGGAGATTTGAAATGTAATGGGTTTCAGCAACCATGTGGTTCAAACACAGTGCTAAAGATTAGCTGCAATGGGAAAGTCCAGGCATTATAAAATTTATTTACAGACTGCTGACTAATGAAACTATGGCTGATAAAGGGCTGGTATGGCTGGTATGATGGAGAGGCACCAGGAAGGTGCACACAGGTGGGCATCTTATGCAGAAGGTGACTGCAAGGTGGTCCAGATTTTCAAGAACAAGGATGATGTGCAGAGTTGTCATAACTAAAGACAAATAAAGTTGATGAGCCATATCATGGAGATATGGGGAAGAGCTGGGGAAGCAAGGCTAAGGAGAAAGGCGACGATCAGTGGGCAGCAGCATGGCTTCATGCTGCAAAAGCACTACAGGTGAAATGTTTGCTTTGAGAGTGTTGATGAAGAAGTATAGAGAAGCTCAGAAGGAGCTGCCCTGTGTCTTTGTGGATCTAGAGAAACCATATGATGGGGCTAAGGGAGGAACTGTGGGATTGTATGAAGAAGTCAGAAGTGGCAGAGAATTATGTGAGGATGGTTCAGGACATGTATGAGGATAGCGAGACAGTGGTGGCGTGTGTGGTAGGAGTTACACTGAGCCCCTTCTTGTTTGCAGTGATGAGTGACAGATGAAGTCAGACTGGAGTCTCTGTGGACTGTGATGTTTGCAGATGACACTGTGATGTGTAGTAGGTAAGTAAGTAAGTTTATTTATTAAGCGCTTTTTTAAAGACAAACAGTCACAAACTGCTGTACACAGTAGAAAAATAAAAAATAATCATAATAAATAAACACAGGAATTAAACACCACAATAGCCAATAAAAAAAGATGCAATAGAACACCATAGAATGAACAGGCAGTTCAAAAATAAGTGAAAGTAGGGAGCAGGTGGAAGAGAGTCTGGAGAGGTGGAGGTATTCACTGGAGAGAATGAATGAAATTCAGTGGAAGCAAGACAGAATATATATGTGTGAATGAGAGGGAGACAGGTGTAGGGGGTAGAGGTAGAAAAGGTACTGCTCTTCTTAAACTGGCTACATTTATAAATTTAAACGCCTGTGATCAACCATCTAAAACAACCACCAGTGCACAACAGAGGTGAAGAAGAGAGTGCAGGCAGGGTGGAGTGGGTGAAGGGGGTGGGGTGGGGTGATTTGTAACTAAAAGATAGCAGCAAGAGTGAAAGAGAAGGTGTTTACAAGATGGAAGTGAGGCTTGCTATGATGTGTGATTTGGAGACAGTGGCACTGATTAAAAAGGCAGGAGGCTGAGCTGGAGGTGGCAGAGTTGAAGATGTTAAGATTCTCACTTAGGAGTGACCAACATGGAAAAGATTAGAAATGAGCACATCAGAGGGACAGTTCAGGTCGAGCAGTTTGGAGACAAAGTTAGAGAGGAAAGACTGAGATGGTTTGGACATGTGCAGAGGAGGGATGGTGGATATATTTGACAAAGGATGTTGAAGATGGAGCTGCCAGGGAGGAGGAAAAGAGGAAGCTCACAGAGACAATTCATGAATGTAGTGAAGGAGGACATGCAGAGGGGTTGGTTGACTGAGGAGGATGCTAGGGACAGGGTGAGACAGAGGCAGATCTGCTATGGTGACCCCTAAAGGGAGCAGCTGACAGAAAAAGAAGACTGACGGAGTGCTGCAACATACAAAGCATGCAGTGCACAATAACTCTAACGTATGTACATATCCTAAAGGGCAAGAAATACATTTTTTTTTCTATTTAGAATTTTAATTCATTTACTTACTTGCTTATACAGTATTTATCCCAGTTTGGTATAAATAAAAATCCCACTGCTGAAAGGAGACCTCAGAGGAGTAAATCTGTGTTCCCAACTAGTCCATCGTCCTCTCTTCAAACTTCTTCTTTGTTTTTGTTTTGTTTTGATGACAGCAGTTTGTGTTTGCATGATGTCAGCATTTTGTTCAACTACTGGCATCATCAGAGGGAGGTCTGGGCTTCTCTGCTTAGGCTGCTGCCCCCGTGACCCGGTCCCAGATAAGCGGAAAATAATGGATGTCTGGCTGGATGGATGGATGGATGGATGCTGGCATCATAAAAACCAGTGCTTCAGGCTGAATAGTTCATTGTTTGTGCTTTAAGCTAATTTTTCTTAATTCTGAGTATCCTTGGACGTTGGCCCATATTAATGGTTGCTCTTGAGATATACTGTAGCAGAAGTACAACTAACAAAAAAACAAAACAAAGACAAAATGGTAATGGGGCTTCGTTTGTGGGTATGAATATTCTTTAATGTTTTTTAATCTTTTAGTATTTATGCCTTCATGTCATGTTTGCTTTACATAATTTGCACACTGATATGTACACCCATACACAAAACTGTGCTCAGACTCACAAACATCCTTGTGGCACCTGGAAGCAGTCATGAGGAGAAAGAACTGAGACTCCACTGTGTTATGAGACCAGCAGACTGTCAGCCAGTTTCCTCACACCGGAAACATTTGGTGTATGTTATTGTAGCAATTAATGTTTAAATAAAATATATCTGTCATGTTTTAGACACATACATTGGATCTTGTGGATGATGTGAATATTTGAGTGAAGATGAGGCTGAAGTGACTTTAAGACTCTAAAATGGAAACGTCTCATTTCAAGTTGAACTTTGTTTATAGACTGAGATTCAGTCATTAAATGGTGTCAGATAACATTTTGTGGTGCAGCATGTGAAATTCAAAGGCTGAACCTCAACATCTTTTCCACTGAAAATCACCTACATCAGTCTCAGCAAGTCTACTCAGAACCAGATCCAACCAAAGGTGGCCTATCATGGGCTCCATAACAGATCAGCAAATAGTGTCTGAATCAGAGTCCAAAATGGAAAAGGATCATGGATTAAAACTGGTCCCAGCTAATCCCATGGACCCCAATAACTCAGTCAAACATCTCTGCTGTGGCTGTAAGTAAGCCAGCATCTATCAGTGATGGCTGATACTAGATCAAATTAGAAATGGCTCAACTGAGGGACGTAGTTTTAAAGAAGGTTTTCCGTAAATCTCATTAAGTATTTTTCATCCAGTAATGGCAGAAATAATGAAATTCTCTGTTTAATAAAATGAAGGTTGTTACATCCCATTAGTACATGAAACTTTTGTTGAATAATTATTGAAAAAAAAAAAGAAACGTCATGAACTACAGCAAACAAATTTTTTTTATTAATTAAAAAACTTGATAGCAGATCCGTCCCAGAGTCTGTTGCTATCTGGGTAACAAGTGCCACAGGTCCATCAGTAAACTGTTTCTTATCTGCTTCTTCATATTTTTATCTTTATTTTCTTTCATCTTCATGTTGTCCATGTCAGGTTACGGCTGAATAATCAGATATAAAAATCAAAGGTAGAATTAGGATTCCAGGACCGTCTATTGAAAATTCAAGGTGGGCACAGACAAAATAAAATATTTCATATCAAACTTTTATCCTGTCTATGACGCTGACAGAGTGGGCCAAGCTGATGATTCTTTTCTTCTTTTCTTCATATTCTTTGGTCTGCTTGATTAAAATTATGACTCTGCTCTTTATTTACCCGGTGCCATAGTGACTTGTGATGTTGGAGCGCCACTGATGATGGCTTTCTTTCTCTGCTCAAACAGACTTTTAACTCAGGGTGAGAATTCTCAAAGTTAACTGAACTAACTCTGGAACCAAAAACTCAGAGTTGCTGATGTCAGAGGTAATCAACTCAGAGTTTATGATTAGAACTCACAGTTTGTTGAACATGCTTCTTGGAATAGAGCCCAGGCCTGTTCCACATTCCAGCATAAACACGGGTCCACAAGCAGTACAGCACAAAAGGCATAGCCTATGTGTTTAAATTGCACACAAACCTATTTGTAAGACATTAGATGAGATCTGCTGATAATGAATGCAATCTCAAGTTGTTAAATCATAAACCAGAGTTGTGTTTGTTGCTTGCAGCTGTTTGTAGAAGTCTCCAAAGCACAAAAATGGTTTTCCGTTGCTGTTGCTGCAGATTAGCCAGGACAAGGAGCGTGCTGGTGACTCATCTACAAGCCATGGATGGTCATGAGCTAGCTAGCATAGCTCAAGTTTTCATAAGCATTTTTTCATTACAGTTTTCAGTTTAGTTTATGTGTGAAAATTCATAAAAAACACGTTTATGATTGACAAATCCATCCATACATATCTTCCCTACCCTGGCTTTGGAGGTGAAAGGTCTTTTAGCTATCTGTATATATACACTTATCTTTCATGCAAAAACTGAAGCAAAAATTGTAATGAATAAAACATAATAATGGAAGAAATAAGGTAAAATGTAGCATCAGAATACATATCTGATATTTTCTTTCTTTCTCCCAGGCACCAAAGATGCTTAACAGGCACGGGAAAAAAAAAAGGTAAATGAATGAGACAGACCAGAGGTAAGCAGGTTTAGAAGTGGCAGATGTGACAGTCTGAGGATAAAAGATAAAGAAATTTAGGGGGTGACTCTGGACTGAGGAGGTGGGAAATAAGTCTTGAAAGGGTTAAGGGAGGTAATTGGCACAGGATGCAGGTGCAGCTGTTTTCTCAACTTCTCAACTTGAAAGCACAGACACACCTGCACACACACAAGCACACATACTTGACTACAGTCTTGTAAAAGCCAAAGCCAGCCCATGCCAATTAGCTAGTGGTGAAGGTCAGTGAAGGT
>JAMQGT020004946.1:0-10557 GCA_024447675.2 Pterophyllum scalare | reverse complement strand
GTCATGAAATTTCCTCACTGCTAAACTGTTAGTGCGATTATAAGCAATAATTTCTATTGAGAGCTCCAGTAGGTTTTCTTCGAGTTAAGGCTGTGATCAGCTGACGTGCCGCTGCTGCTCTGCGTGGATTTACACAACTGATTTCAACCAGATGTAGTCCAGTATTTCAAAAACCATCTTGGCTGAGTTCCATCCCCTACTCTGACAGTATAATGTTTATGCTGTCTTTATACTGGCAGCATACAGTTGGTATTAAAAGTTGAATTCAGTGAATGAATCTAAGTGTCATCAGCTTAAATTCAAACTCATCTCTGCTACATTTGACGTAACCAAACTCTGACCATGAACACCGCTGCTGCTGCTGTGCACCAGTCCAGCGCAGAGCTTTACTGTAAAATCACCACAGTACACTGTACCTGTTTGTCCTGCAATACACTGCAGCATTTTATAACTGTATTAATTATGTTTGAATAACACAAAGTTAGTATACTGTACTTCAGTTTGTTTTGCAGGACGTTTCACAACATGATAAAACACAACTTCACATAATCTTCAAGACATCAAGACTTTATTTGCCATTTGTACTTATACGCAAGGTTTGGGTACATAGGAATTCTTGTGCAGAGCTTTCAGGTAGGAGTGTAGAATAAAAAAATAATAATAAAATATGATAAAATAAAATAAGTATAGAATAAGATATGTAAATATTTACATAAATATATATGTATTTATATACACATATATAAAAATACAAAAACTTGCCTAAGTTGGAAGGTTGATGGATACTGAGCAGCAGTTATTGCACACTTAGTGTTACAGACAACACAGTATAAATTGCACGTGTAGACCAGACAGATATTGCACAGACAAGTGTTATTTTAATAACTGAATAAAATAAAATGTTGCACATCAGGTTTTAGCTTTGTGAAGAATATTGCACAGTGGATTTTGATGAATCACTCTCTCTGAGCTCTGGGTTTGGCGGTTGCCAGGAGAACGGTACTTGTCTGACTGCATTGTGCCAAGTGTAAAGTTTGGAGGTGGGGGGATTATGGTGTGGGGTTGCTTTTCAGGAGTTGGGCTTGGCCCCTTACTTCCAGTAAAAGGAACTCTTAATGCTTCAGCATACCAACACATTTTGGATAATTTCATGCTCCCAACTTTGTGGGAAAAGTTCGGGAATGGCCCCTTCCTGTTCCAACATGACTGCACACCAGTGCACAAAGCAGGTCCATAAAGACATAGATGGATGAGTTTGTCATGGAAGACTGACTGACTTGACTGGCCCTGACTCTACAAATGCACTTCCCATAAACACTCCTAAACCTTGTGGAAAGCCTTCCCAGAAGAGCTGAAGCTATTATAGCTGCAAAGAGTGGGCTGACATATGCAGTTCATATGCATGTGAAGGTACCCATTCATGGGTGAGTGTGTCCAAACTTTTAACTGGTATAATATGTGTGTATAATTCATGTACAGTGCAGTACTGTGCACAAGTCTTGAGCCACCTTTCATTTCTTTATATTTTGCTTTCTTGTAATCTCTTAAAGTGGTCTTGATGAATAGTTCTTCTGGTTTTCTGAAGATCTTTTAGAGTTTTTCTTTCTATATTTCTCAGGTACAAGGACATACTTGACCATTTTCAGAGGAATGTTTGTTTATTTGTTTGTTAAGCCACTTATCACTGACCTATGAATCAATTCAGCAAAAAACAAGGCACCTAACTCAACAGATGAACAAGTTTTGTGTCTGCACATAACCTACAACAAAGAAACCAATTTAAAATTGAATCTTTAAGCACTTTGTTGCTATTTTTGTACCAGCAAGCTTAATGCCAAAGAGCTATTTGCTGCAAATGTGGCATTTCTGAGCATGGTGAGGAAACTGAATGGAGGACAAAAGAGGAAGTTGCAGGCCTAAATGGCTGTAGCAGATGAACAGAATCTGAAATCATGCCTTCAAGAAATAGGGGGAAAAAAATCCAGGAAAAACCTGACACAGGACCTAAAGGATGGATCTGGCCCTTCATTTGATTCCTTTACAATTCACTGAAGGTTCATCAGAAATGGTCTCAGTGGAAGGGTGGCTGTCACAAAGCCACTCTTAAGGAAAGGAACCAGGGAGAAAAGACTGAGTTATGCCAAATTACACAAGAACTGGACTGAAAATCAGTGGTAACAGGTCTGATGGAGTGATGAGTCGAGCATGCAATACCATCTGGAAAGTATCTGATCAGAGTGACTTCATTTTTCTGTAGTCTTTTTCTTTAGTCTGGTTTTGCCTTATATACTGTATCTCCATGTATGTTTGCACATGTTTCAGTAAATAGGTGCACCTAGTTCCAATTCTCCCAGCAGAATTGCAAGCATTTATTATTTTAATAATCAACTAAAATCCATCTCAGATGCTTCTTATGAAGGATAATCTTACGATACAGTGTATTGAAGTAATGTACTGTTCATCCAACTATGTGATAACAATAAGAAAAAGAGTGCTGCTGGCTGCTTTGCTGTTTTTACTTAGGTAAAAGCTGTACTTTGGCCTCCTTCTTTCACCAGTTTGCAACCCCCTCAAGCAAGTCTTGACTCTCCAAAAGGGTTTTTTCTGCAGGCTTAAACTGGTGCTGCATGGTGGTGAGGCCTCACCAGTACCATTTTATCATATGAAATAGTGAAATATAATGTAAAATATAAGTAGCAACGGTGCTAAATAAGAGTACTCTATTGTACTGCAAGTTCATTTAAAATTATGGAATCTTTTTTCATGCAAATAGCCAGAGTGGCCACCAGATGGCGCGGTGATTCACTTCTGTTTATTTACATGTTGAATCAGAGGCATGAGCGACACTTAGTGGCCATTCCATGTTGCTACAGCTCTGTGAGCCGCAGCGAAAGAGTTAAAAGTCCAAAATCCTATTACGGCCTCTGTGTGATCACACTTTAATTGAAGTGAACGCGTCACGTGGTCGGAAGCGAGAAGGCTGTGGTTTATCCCGGTGACACGCCGCACGTATCTCTCTTAGCGGAGCGACATGGATTTTATGACAGACCAGGATGTGCAAAAGGTGAGGGTTATTTTCAAATGTCAACGAAGACACATGAAAGTGCGGTGTATACTCAAAATACAAATGCTCAGAAAAACAACTTTTAATCTGATTACTTTTTACTTAAAGATGTAACAACGTTTTATTTTTGCAATGCTGAATGTGTATCAATAGCCTATTCTGTACTAAATTTGGTACTACGGTTGTATTTTATCTTTGTATTCATATGAACAGTCTGCACAGTTCAAGCTCATTGCATAACAGTGCAATGAGCACACACAAGTGGCCTATTGACGTCAGCAAACGCCCCCTTGTTCTGCTAGGAAAACACCATATCTGCCTTTAGGGGTAAATTCCCCATTTCCAGCACTTATTCTTTAAGTGTTAGACACCTATAGACAGGAGCATACTGAGGGCATGCTGGCACAAAGTAGTCTGCAAGGATATTTAATAGAATAGTTGATTTAAATTCACTGAAGTTGATGCTTCTGCCTTCAAATGAGTGTCAAACAAAAGTTGAACTGAAAATGTTTTTGTTGTGCAAATGTAAATGTATGTCTGATGGCAACTATTTTACAGCACGTTCTCTCAGGGTTCAATCCAAAGCAGTAGGAAACAGTGCAATGCTGCAGATCCTCAGAGCGGGCAAACTGGAACCATGCACTTATCATTTTTAGAAGTCATTTCCAACAAATGGTTATTTCTAACAGTTTGTGGTACTTAAAATTGGTATCATAAGACACTTATTGCCCAAGAATACAACAAACACACCAAATAAAATTCATCTATTTTACATGAAACGGAAAATCTCTTTATATGTAGAATCTATGTTGTGTGTCAAGGCTGTGGATTAATCCCTGGGGGTGGCTTAAATTTGAAATGTGGGTGACATCTATGTGTGAAAAGCTGAAAGCAGACACCAAAGGTCATGGTCGAGTCTCGATGCTTTGATTACTGCTCCTGCTGTCCCGCGATGGCTGAAACTGACTTTCCTTCATCATGATAGTACGCGGAGGATGGCTACGTGGTTCTGGATGGGCTGCTGACTTCGCAGGAGTGTGATGAACTCAGGCAGAGGATGGCAGAGATTGTGGACCGGATGGACGTCCCCGAACACTGCCGCACCACCTTCTCCACCTACCAAGATGAGCAGCTAACAAAACAGGTGACCTAATGAGCAATACCGCACAGGATCTTTAATATTGTCAGCAGTCCACTGAACAGTATTTCTTTCAAATGCTTTCAATCACATCACTACTTGTTGAGATGCAGGTAAGGCTCCTGAGCCCGTGCACTACCCCCTTTACTGATCAGGCCCAAGTAGTCTTCTCTACACATCACCTCTGTTCAGATTAAATTATTTACCTCGACCCCAAGCATCCTCTCCTTCAGGTTTAATAGCAGACTCTTATGTCAACAGTGTTGTCAGTGTCTGTAATGCATTGCTCTCCTCTGACCTGCAGGGAAATGCTTGACTATTTCATCACAGAGCGGAGATAAGATCCGCTGCTTCTTCGAGAGAGGGGTTTTTGATGACAAAGGTGAATGCCAGTGTAATTCTCTCTTGTTCTGTCAGTGATTTTCTTTTCATGCTGTGAAACTCCAAATGAGATGTCGGTTTTCTCACATCGCAGGGGAGTGTAATTCCAACCAAAGCAGCGTTTCGGTAAATAAAGTTGGACACGGTGAGCTTTCAGGTTTTCCAACATCATGTGGCCTACAAAATGTCCTCTTAGAGCTTCTGAGTGATGCCAGTCTTTTTTCTTCCTAGCGCTGCATGCCTATGAACCTTTGTACAAAAAGGTTACACATTCAGCCAAAGTCCAGGTGAGCTAACGGCTATGGCGAAGTTAAAGAGTGATTTTTACCGAGTCACAGAATTACCAACACTTGAATGAAATGTCATTCTCCTAGGGCATAGCCAAAGCTGGGTCTTGTAAGTCCTGTGATTCTCCAAAGCATGTTCATTTTTAAGGTAAAGCATTTCTGTTTACCTTGCAGTATAAAGACTTATTAAAACATAAAGATTAAAATAAGAACTTTATCTTTTACAGCAACCAGGCATCGGTGGGGAAGGTAAGAAAATTCAGCTCAATTGTTCTTTTGTGTCTCATATTAAAGACACCCAAAATTATTCTAAAAACAAGAAAGAAAAGGGAAGAATAACCTGACATAAAAATCAGGTAAATAATGGAATATTCACACTTTATTAGGAGCACCCGTGAATATTTAGAGGACTCTAATAGAGTACTGTTGCTACTTATATTTAAATCATTTTCCAAACACTTCCTTCACTACTTCTCGCCAGCACCAGTTTATCATAAACCCTGACCACAATGCAGCACCAGTTAAAGCCTGCAGAAAGAAGCTCTTTGGAGCTACAGCATGTATATTATATACTGTGTAAGCTAAAAAAAGGTTCCATTCCTTGCTTTCTTGTCAGGTGGAGCAGACGCCCTCATTTTGTCCAATCACTGAGTCGGGACTTGCTTGAGGGGATTTTAAGCAGTGGTGAAAGGAGGAGGCTGAAGTGCAGCTTTTACTTAGCAGCCAGCAGCACTTTTTTTCCCTACTGTTATCACAGTTGGATGTAAAGTTTGCTACCTACTCTATCTCAATATATTGCATCATAATTATTCAAAAGAAGTATCTGAGAAAAGATGGGTTTTAGATGAATGTCAAAATAATAAATAGATGGCTGTAGACACTCGCTGTTGTGAGGACAAGTTTTTCAGATATTATGCTGTAGAAATTTTTATAAGTCTGCTGCATCCTCTTATTCGGTTTCCTCAGATTTCCTACAGCTACACTGCACACCATGTCAAGATATGCCAAGTTTTCGGTTTATAGCTCTATGTTGTTTATGCCTGTCAAACCGTGTTAATGTTGCATTTTGGTAGATTGGACTAAAGAAATGGGAGCAAATGATGTGCTTTTGCAACAGGCTGCTGGTAATGAAATGCCTAAAGATACAATATAAAATTGGTCCTTTGCTAAGTTGTGTGTTATATGTAGCCACGATGACACAGGTTCGTTCCTTTAGCTAGCTGTCTTGTTTATTCTTGAATGATTCATGGAGCACTATTGCTCAAGATCACTTCAAAGATTACTCAGAAAGTCTGGCTCCTTTGGAAGCAAAATATAAAGAAATGAGGGGTGATTCAAGACTTTTGTACTGTACACTCATTTGTCAGCAAACATGGCTAGAGCTCTAATGAGGATAACCAATACGATTTTTTAAGGACATATTAATGTAAGCTAAAATGTAAGCTGTGTCCAAGGTCATGACGCAGGTTATTATCATGCTGATGCTACATGGTGGTGGGAACTGGAACTCCCCACAGCTAACAGAACAAGATTGTATCCACACAATCTTGTATAAAGGAGCTGTTGTTATTTTGTTCTTTGGTCAGTGCTGGATGCGAAGACTGCTTGTGCTGTGTTGATCCCTTTGCAAAGATTTACTCTTTACTTTCAATAAATCATTAAAAAAAAACAAAAATCAGTTTGGTTTCAGAGCTCAACTATTTTTTTTCCACCACGGGGCATCCAGCGTTAAAATCTGCCAAATATGTGCAGCTACCTGCTGAGGTGACTCTTGTGACTAAGGGAACAGCTGAAAATATATACGAACATTAATGATGTCATTGTATTAAGTTTAGAAGGCACTGCATGTATAAATTTGTGTATATTTTGTGGTTTTGTAGCAGATTCTTGTGTTTTTTTTAGTGACGCCACACCAAGATGCAACATTTCTGTACACGGAGCCCCTGGGCAGAGTTATGGGGGTGTGGATTGCCCTTGAAGATGCTACTGTTAACAATGGCTGCCTGTGGTTTATCCCAGGGTCACACAAAAGTAATTACCAAAAGCTGTATACAGTATATGTCACTTTGTTACTGCTCTGCCACACTGTGTCATTACAATTTTTGGAGCTAGTATTTAAAGTATATTTATTGCATTTTATTATAATTGTATATTTCCTCTCTTCTCCTTCCTAGGCGGTGTAACTAGACGCATGGTGCGCACGCCAAAGGGCACCTTTCCTCTGACGGACTTTATTGGTAGAGAGCAGGAATATGATGAAGAGAAGTTTGTTGCCACGCCAGTTAAAAAAGGTCATCGGCATGAGTCTAAATTTAGTCGGTGGCTGTTTGGTGAATGTTTGAATTTTGAGACACTTTGCAGCTGAGATTGTAAAAACATCCAGTGATGCGTAGAGGCATTGTTGCATTTGTGTGGATTTAATGAAACAAGGAAGATAAAAAGATGACTCATCAAGCCAAGTGTTTTTCCCAAAAATGTTTTCAGGTCTTCAAATTCGAGGGAACAATGAAACAAAAATATAATTGAGAGAACAATCGGCCACAAAAATGGCATCAGCGCCGCGCTGCCAAAGTAAAGCTGTTGGAGTTGCTCAGCTGGTGCTCATTCCCAGCCTTCACCCATCTCTCTGTGTTCAGGTGGCGTCATCTTGATCCATGGGGAGGTGGTGCATCGAAGTGCTGAAAACACCTCAGAGGACTCTCGCCATGTCTACACTTTCCACATTATGGAAGCCCAGGAGACCCGCTGGAGCCCTGACAACTGGTGAGACCTTATTAGTGTGAGCTCGCCTTGTGGTGTTTCTTTCAGGCAGGTGGTTGTTTCAGTCGGCGTGTAGAGGGATAAATGAAACATCTCCCAAGTCTGACCTATCTGCGGTATTTCTATCTCTTTGGTCCTTTAAGGTTGCAGCCCACTGAAGACCTGCCTTTCCCGCCTCTCTACACTTGAAGGATTCTTTCGCACTGGGTGCTGCAAAAGATTCATTGTTTCTGAAGAACAACCAGCATGTGGAAAATCTTCAAATGGGGAAAAGTGCTGCAATTTTATGGTATTGCTCCAACTTACTGAAACCAAAGATTGCCATGCTTGCAATAGTTTTTCTGGTAAGGGTATTTTTATACCAGAAAACAAAAGCCTGATTCATTAGAAATCATTTATCAATAGTAGCAAAATAAGAATCATCCTGCACCACTGTGCTGCCTACAAAATAAAACTATTTTATATCCTGCCTTCCCTACAATTTGCATACTTCCAGTATAGCTCTTCTGGGGCACATTCAGTCTGAATGCTTTACTACCAGTTTACCATTTCTTGAAATTGTGTACATCTGGCAAACTTTGAGCATTTTTTTTCCCTTATTGGGTGTGTCAGAACTGACACCCAGTCAGCTGTGACATGTATATAAACAACAAGGGATGAATGGGTGTCCCTGCCCCAACCCCCAAATCTACCAACACAGACTCCGTGTACAACGTCAAACCAGTTTATTCATGGCCTTTTACCCAGGCACTGGGTACCAGGACACTAAACCGTAAACCAAAAACTAGAAAATGATTAGAAGCTTGGGCTCCGGGGTGAGCCAAGGCCAAAATAACAAACAAAACAACATGTTCCCCCAAGAGAGTGCTACCTAAACCCTACAAAAACAAACTAAAGACAATCACTACCCCTAACTCCCTAGCACCAACACAGGAGAGAACAGTATGAAGAAAATGGCAGCTCACCCCTTCTGCTTCACAACTCAAAAGAAATTATATACACATGGGGAAAAACAGGTTTTGAAGACTGAGGCTGGGACTGTCACTGGGCTGCTGCTCGGCTGCTGCTCCCCAGTAGCTTTCATGGTCTGCTTTTAAAGCCGGCAGCTGACGTTTAAGGTCCAACCAGCAGTTGCTATGTTGTAAGCCAAGCCTCCAGTGTTAGCCAATCACGAGAGGGAAGTCCCAGCCCCTTAAAGAAACAAAACAACAGACATACGGCCCTGGTAACACACACTCACACTCATAGCATTTTTCAAATACTTTCAATATGGCTCACACCCTGTACAGTGTTGTTCCTATCAGTCTCACATGCTGCTGATTTGGCTGCAGCAGTGCTGCTTTCATCCTGTATTATGAGTTTTTAAATCTTTGCATTTTTGTACAATTTTAATTTGATCTTCCTTTGTAAACTATAATTTTTAAAAAATGGTAATAGAAGAATTAATTAGTTTTACAAGAAAATAATTGCAAGCATGGCGATCTTCTGGTTCCTTACCTACATTTGAACAGAAATGTCTTCAGTTATTAATTTTGGCTCTTACTTTTTCAACAAACTCAGTTTTTAAAAGTGGCTGAAAAACTGACTGAAATAAACATTTTGACCAAGTTTCCATGGATACTTCACAATACAAGTGATATTTCCACCCACTCTTAAGCATTTCCTCATCAGCATTGTCACCAGCTTTTATTGTTGTGCAAGATTATTTTTTCTCATTATTTGTGTCCAAGCAAGACGGTGAAGTCCTCCATTTACAGACAACAGTAAGCATTTCTGCTTTCAAGTATGTTCATATTAAGACCTAACTTCACTGAAAAAATGCTTTATGTACGTGTAATTATAAAGCACGTGAGCCAAACTTATGTTAGAGTTCAAAGAAATTTTTTTTACAGTAATGCAGGTCCTACTTCTCAATCTTCAAATGAGTATCAAACAAAACAAGAGGCATATCAGCTCTCAGATGCTCTGAAACATGCAACGTTACAGTTTTGCAAAATGTAAGAAGGATGGCAAAAAAAAACAACATACGAGCAGGATCATGCTAATAAACATCATCACAACATAAAAACAACAAAAACCACCATAGAACTTTTTACAGGTGAGCGGAAACCAATTTCACTTGCGCCGCAATCCTCATCTTTGAATGATGAGATCAAACCCAAGAACAGAGGAAATTTCTGTTAAGCATATAAAATAAAAATTTAGAAGCAACTCTTGCTGTAAAAGTGCGGTTCAAAGGCTCGCTATCACAAGGAAGTGTTGATATTGAAGGGGTCCCAACAAACCACAGAGATACTAAGCAAAGTAGATTCATCCAACAAAAAAAAAAAACATACTGTAGGATACCTGCATACATGTTACAGTACTGGAGTTTCACATCAGTCTCATGCAGGAGCATAGTGTTTTTCTACCATACTTAAGTTTATATCAGCCCTTTAAATAAGAGTTGAAATGGGCTGCCATGCTTTTGTCTACGGCTTCTACTATAGTAGGTCATGTGTGATAGAAAATATACTTCTTAAGGCAGATATTTTCAAAAGAAAGTTCTTTGTATTGCCATCAGGGAGGCAAAATAATAGCCTAGACATGGCTGATTAAGAGATATTAAGTTAACTTTAAATTATGTTCTTCAAAAGGCAATACAAAGGCATGTATCCATTTGCTACAAAGGAAAGCACAGACTAAGGAGAAAACAAATACTTGCCAATTATAAAAATGTGACATCAGCAAGTCCAGAAGACATTTTTTTCCCACTCCGCTAAACTGAGTCATCCGTTGCATAATTTAGGAGTTGTTTGTGTCAGCAGCCGAGAAAGCATACACGATCTCTGTTGCGAGGCTCAAGCTTGATCTAAAATGTTCCCTTTGTCATTGCAAATGATACTGAAATGATCTGAATACAATACACTGTCGTGCTAACACTATCT
>JAMQGT020004945.1:0-209593 GCA_024447675.2 Pterophyllum scalare | reverse complement strand
ATGTTATGTGTGCTTCGTTGAACTACGTATTGCTGTACAACACAGAGATCACAACACACCTTAAATAACAAACATGTATGATTACTATACCCTGAGCTTACTAGGTAAACAGAATTAAATTGACAGCAGGGACAGAAATCCCACCTGGATACCCAGTAATTCCTTGGTCTCCCTTGGGTCCTGGCAGTCCTGGCTTGCCAGGCATACCCTCTTGACCTTTCAGACCCTTTTCTCCAGGTGATCCTGGGAATCCTGGCTCACCAGTCTGACCCTGTACAAATAAAGCAATAAACAAGAATGCTAATTAAAGCTAAGTAAGGGAAGTGGAAGTGAATATTCAGGAACTACTCAAGCTACTCCGAATATGTTTCCCCTTCCACCTCTGCTGGGTATCACTTAACATCCTTTTAATTATTATGTTTTAATTACATCAGATGTGTAGCGGACATAAGAAACAGTGTGTTGGTCATGTCATCTTCATACTTTTGAAAAGAGTGCTGAAATTATAGGAATGTTTGGGATACAGAACTAATACGCTCTAACTATAAACCACAGTGGCATTTTTTTTTAAAACTAGAAATGACCAAAAATATAATTAGATTTTTTTTTTATTGAATGACTCTTGCTAGAAATGCTTATCAGAGCTCTTGTCTCCCAAATGAATGCATTTAGTAAATTTATCTGCTTAAAAATGATATTTTTCAGCATACGGTACTGCCGAATTCATACCTTTATCCCCGGAACTCCTGGGAGCCCAATACCTGGATCACCATCTGCCCCCTGTCTCCTTTAATTCCATCTTCGCCTCTGAATCCAGGATGTCCTGGTATACCTAGATCTCCTTTGGTACCCTTTGGACCAAGTGGGCCTGCAAAAGCACACAGGAAGTATGTGCATTTATAAGAGATGTGTTTAATTTGTAGAGATATCATTAGTCACTGTGTAATATAACTTTAGGTGTTCCCCTGCCTGAAAGTGTCTCAATAAAGGCACCCACACTTCTGTCTTTACAGGACAATAACATAAATGACATTATGTGAATACATTTATTCCATGCTTGCATCCTCACAGTCTGTGTGTTATCCGTGTGCCTCTACCTGGTATTCCCATCTCCCCTGCACCACCTTTCGGTCCAGGTGGTCCCATACTGCCGGGCTGTCCGGGTACACCAGGGTCTCCTTTTTCACCTGAGAAATATCAATAACATTACAATAACACCTCCTTAAAAACTTGCATGTATAAAATTAGTACAAAACACAATTCAAATTGAAGTTTGACTCGGGCAAGTCACCAGGTTTGCCAGGTGATCCAGGTTCTCCATCTTTCCCTGGCATTCCGGGGTCTCCTTGAATTCCTGGGTAGCCCTTATCTCCAGTGACTCCAGGGAAACCTGAAAGGAAAAAGGAATTCCTTAAACTATAGGCCAATATACAGAATCAAAAATTAGTTTATTTGTAATCTCCACAAAGGGCAACATGCTGTTTTATACCTATGTCTCCTTTGTCTCCCTTTACTCCCTTCATGTGCTCCATGTCAACATCACTCATGTTTCCAGGAGGTCCCTGAAGACCTCGCTCTCCTCTTTCACCTTTTTCTCCCGGCTCTCCAATATCACCTCTTGGTCCAATAAAACCAGGATCACCTGAGAGGAATGTGGGAAAGAGAGGTTTGTAATGCTGCTGAAGAACCCATGAAAAGCTTACATTGTGAGACTAATAAGTTTTTTTGTTTGATTGCTTTTTTGTGCTTTTTTTTTGTGTGTGTTTATATTTGGCATTCTTCACCTCTTAGACCAGGAGATCCAGTAGTACCCCGAAGCCCAGGAATTCCTGGTACTCCTGGTGTTCCCATGAGCCCCATTTCCCCTTTCGGACCTGCAGATTATAGGGGTGAAAAAGAGTGACAACAATTTTAAATAACCTCAGTGTATCTAGTTCAACATGATCGGACTAAAGATGGCATGTAAATTGTAAAATATTAAAGTAATAATTTTTCCTCACAAACTGACCTCATTTAAAATGTACTGAATGGAAAAAAATAGGAAGACACTCACAGACCCAAAGACACTGAAAATCCAAACCACTTTGTTTTTTTATGAGATTGTTTGTCTCACCTTGGGTTCCAAATGGACCATCCCTGCCTGGTAAACCTGGAAATCCTGGATGTCCTTTTTCTCCCTGGTTGTCCTGGAAACCCAGGGCTTCCCTTATCTCCCTGAGGCCCCGGCATGTCTAAACCAGGTGGACCTGGGTAGCCCTGTTCTCCCTTGGCACCTTCCCTACCTGGACCAGACACACAAATAAACACAAGTGCACACACACACAGAATATAATTCTACTGATTTCTACTGCACCAACTACCAGTCACAGAGAAAACTCAAGAATGCATCAAACACTAAATACAGCTTTTCCCAACAGACATTTGGATTGTCATAATAAGAAACTGTTTTTCACATTAACAAGCACTGTTCTGTTCCAGTGTTTCAGGAATACATACAATACCAGTCAAAGGTTTGGACACACCAAACTTGTGTGTGTCCAAACTCTGGGCTGGTACCGTAATGTGTCAAAACAAACGAGTAAGCACAGGACCTTGAAACAAGTGAAAAACAGGCCTCACTTGTGCTTTTCTGTGTCATGCTACAGAATATCTTCCATGAAAATAATATCAGTTTATGAGTTTCTGGGCTGAGTTGGAGCTCACCATGAGGTCCAGGCTCTCCAGTTGGTCCCTGTGGTCCAGGAGGTCCAGGGAATCCTTTTCCTGGAGCACCGGGTTTGCCAACCAGTCCAGGAAGTCCCGGAGGTCCCACTTGACCTATTTTTAAAAAACAAAAAAATAGTAATCTTTGTAGCAAAAATGGCCCTTCTTGGCATCAAGAAATCCCAAAAATGATTTAGAGCAAGTTTTTTTTCCTGCATCACCTTTAATTCCCTGAAGTCCCGGTGGTCCTGTCTGTCCTTCTCGTCCGGGAACACCAGGTAATCCAATATTACCCTTCTCTCCCTGGAAGCCAATAATGCCTTGGGGGCCTTGTAAACCTTTTGGACCTGGAAGACCCTGTCCAGGTTCACCCTGCGAATTATAGAAATAAGTACTGAATTGCAAATCTGACACAAATCTTGCACCACATTGAAATTTCTCATGTTATTATAGCTAAATAACAGATGATGTTTTGCTTTTATTGTATCATGATTAATTTATATCAATATGTATAATTAAATTACCAACAGATATATATACAAATGGTGTCAAATACAAACCTTTTGTCCAGGTGGACCGGGTAATCCAGGCAAGCCATCCTTTCCTGATTTTCCCGGTTCTCCTGGGAATCCTGGGGCTCCTGGAATTCCGCTGAATCCTACAATGATAAACAAAAATATTTCTCTGAGTTCTATATTGCTCTCTTCATGTGTATAACCTGTATAAATTTCACTTCATAATTCTTAGAAACAAGAGTTGTAGCAAACATTATGGAATAACTCACCTTTAGGACCAGGTGGGCCTGGAAATCCAATTCCAGGAGGTCCTTGTTCACCCTTTTCTCCTGGAAAACCTGGCGAACCTCTGTCTCCTGGAAAGCCTCTGTCACCTGCAGCCAACAACATATTGAATAGTAAACTAAACAAAAAATGATTACATATTTGTGAATTTTCTAAATGACATTTTTCTCCTCCCCTGGTATTACAAAATTAAGAACAAAGAAAGGAAAAAAAATGGGGATTGAAGTTGAATGGAAACATGTTGACTATGTTGCTCACCTTTAAGTCCTTCTCTGCCTTGTTCTCCTCGTGGTCCAGGGACGCCCTGAGGACCAGCAATACTCACACCTTTTCCTGGCTCACCTTTTACACCTGGTGGACACAAGGTATATATTATCAGCAGGTGTGCATGTGCACTATCACTGTCTTGGGTTTCAGAGCTCATGCTTACCAGGTGAACCAGGAGGTCCAGAAGATCCTGGGTTCCCCTGACTGCCCTTCTCTCCCGGAAGTCCCGGTCGGCCAAAGCCAGGCACACCAGGTGGACCCCTCTCTCCTGAAGGGCCAATAGGACCAGTGTCACCATCTGGTCCACGTTCACCCTTGATGCCCTCTCTGGCCTGAGAACAAGATTAGTGAAACGGTATGTCACATTTACTTTGATTTTAGACAAGGTGGCAACACATTACAGAGAGTGAACACGTCACAGAGAATCTCAGAAACTAATTTCAGAATGATAATTCATGTGAAATAGATCTTTATGCAAATGCAGAATTTGTATAGCATCACTTCCCACATGAAAGTTTTAGGTTTTTGTTAGAAATGGATTCTTTTCGTACTCACTTATCTTGGTTGCTCTGTTTGCTTTGCTTCCAAATCTCATAAATGAATATTTTATTCACAGTAGAACTCAGAAAGAATGCCAATTCTTTTTCAGAAGTAAAGATGGGTAGAATTTCATCAGTTTGTAAAAAATGTTTCCGCAAGACAATGCTATTACAACAGCATGACTTTGTAGTCCGTGTGCTGATCTGCCCTGCTTGCAGTCCAGACCTTTCATCAGCTGAAAACATCTGGAGCTTCATGAAATGAAAAATACAACAAGAAGACCCAGGAGTGTTGAGCGGGTAGAACCCTAAATTGGACATGGGACATGGGACAACAATCCTCTCCCAAAAATTCAGCAACTGGTCTCCTCCGTTCCCAGATGTTCCCAGATTTTTATTAAAAGAAAAGGGAATGCTACACAGTGGTAAGCATGACCCTGTCGCAAATATTTTGAGGTATGTTGGTGCCATTAAATTCAAAAGTAGCTAATATTTTTCTTAAAATGGTGCGTTTTCTTGATTTAAACATTTGATATGTTTTATATGTTCTATTGTGAATAAAATATGAGTTTATGAGATTTGCACTTCACCACATTCTGTTTTTATTTACATTTTACACAGCAGCCTTAGGTTTATAGTTCAAGCCTTGGCATTTACTGTTGCACAGTAGTGCACACAGTTACGACAAATCACGCCCTTCAACTTAGAAACTGTAGCAAAATGCTGCACAGCATTTTACACTGAAAGTGAAGCTCATGTTGTCACTTACAGGTTCTCCCTTATGGCCAGGAAGACCCGGGGGACCGTCTCTTCCTGGTAATCCATCCAGCCCTGGCTGTCCAGGTAAACCATCACGACCAGGCAATCCTTTGTCCCCCTTCAGACCAGGAGCCACGAAAATGTCCCCTGGGGCTCCAGCAGGACCGGGGGCCCCTATCAGTCCAGAAACTCCTTGAGCACCCTACACACAGGTAAAAAAAAAAATAATAATAAAAATACACAACTCTTCTTGCTCTATTTGCCTCAGTGAAACTATAAAAAAAAAAAGAAGAATCAGCTCATTAGTGTCTCAGACATTATTCTACTCACAGGTTGTCCAGGCTGTCCAGATTGTCCAGGAATACCCTTTTCTCCTTTGCTGCCTGCTGTACCAGGAGGTCCTGACAGGTGAAAATGGACATTGTACATGTTTAGTTTATTAAATACTCAATAGAGTAGGGAAAAAGAAGAACGGAATGGTGAGATATATTTTGGACTACCACAACTGTAAAACATTGAGGTCAGAAACACTCAGGAAACCAGATAAATATTCAAGAATACAGTTAGGGCCATATGTTTTTGGACAATTACACTTTTTTTTAGATACTCCAGGCCTTTACTACAGCTGCTTTCAGTTGATGGTTGTTTGTGAGTCTCTGCTTTCAGTTTTGTCTTCAGTGATTATAAAGCATGCACTGTTGGGATGAGATCTGGTGACTAAGTTGGCAACTGAAGAATATCCAATTTCTCTGCTTTGGGAACTCTTGGGTTGCTTTTGCAGTTTGCTTTGGATTATTATCCATTTGCACTGTGAAGCACAGTCTGATCAGTCAATCCAGTATCATATCAAAGTGTGTAATAGAGCGACCTATCCACTCCAGTAAATCATGTGGATGTCACATTTTGTCTGTCCTAGATGTGAAATGGACACACAACTGAAGTTGCAGTAACTTGCATTACCACCAGGGTGTGATATTATATTTAAAGCCAACAAGCTAGATGGCTATCATGTAGGCAAAAATAGCTTCCATACACCAATCGTGTCATCTTTTGTTGTTGTTCAACAATATTTGTAATGTAGTATCAATTGAATGGCTGAAAATCAACAGAAAGATGGTAGAAATCTGTTGGTTCCGAATTAAATATCGTACCCTGCTGGTACTGCAAGTTAGTGCAACTTCCTGCAATTTCAGCATGCTGTGTGAGATGGACACGGTGGATAGGCGGCTCTTTAACAAGCTTTGTTGTGATACCGGTTTGGATCAGTTTGCGGCATTTGGCTGAATCTGAACAGAGTATAGCCCTGTTCCCTTCAGAATTCATTCTGCTATTTCTATCAGCAGTCACATCAATAAACACTAGTGACCCAGTTCCACTGGTAGCCATAACATTGCTTCCACCAAGCTCATCATGAGCCATGTCTATCCTTTGCCACACTCTTCACATTGTTGTAAACCCTCTGTATTTCCATTTGTAAAGGCATTTCTTGACTATAGACTTTGACAACGGTAACCCACCTTCTCCACAGCATTCTTGTCTTGGCTCAATGCTGTGAAGTTCAATTCAATTCAATTCAATTCAATTCAATTTTCTTTATATAGTGCCAAATCACAACAAACACTCGCCTCAAGGTGCTTTGTATTGTGGGTAAAGACCCTACAATAACACAGAGAAAACCCAACAGTCAAAACGACCCCCTATGAGCAAGCACTTGGCGACAGTGGGAAGGAAAAACTCCCTTTTAACAGGAAGAAACCTCCAGCAGAACCAGGCTCAGGGAGGGGCAGTCATCTGCCGCGACCGGTTGCTTTTCTTAACCATGGAAAGAATTCTGTGATCATCCACTTTAGTTGCCTGCTGTAGTCTTTCAGGCCTTTTTGGTGTCCTTCAGCTGGTCAATGCATTCTTTCTTTTTAAGAATGTACCAAATTGCTGATTTGTCAACTCTGAAAGTTTATGCTATCTCTCTGGCACATTTATGTGATGGATTTAACTATATATATGGAATGTGAGCTACACACTGCAGCTGTCACAGTCCTTGTATTCTTCTGGTTTTGTTATGTGTTTGTAGTTTCTCCCTTTACTGTGCCTTCTGATTTCCCATATCTGTTATCACATGTAGTGATAGTTTTTTTTTTTTTTTTAATGTTTCAGTGTCTTCGTGTTTCAGTACTAGTTAATTGTCATTTTGTAATTTCCTGTTTTTGCTTAGATGGCTTGTTTTCGCATGTGTCATTTTTTGGTTTTACTTCCTGTCATTATTCCACTCCTGCTTCTGTGACTGGCTTTGCTCAAATGAGTGAATTTTGCTAAGATTCCTAACTGAGGGATAACTGATACCCTAAATTGGGTAAGTAGTTAAGAAATTGAATGGATGGAATTTTATTTCAGTCACAGAAAGCTTCAACAAAGGAAGGATGTCACTTTTTGGACTATTTGTCTTTCCTGCACTTATTAGTTTCACCTGCACTCATCTCCACCATCTCCATCGCCTCAATTCCACTTGTGTCTTGTTTTGCAGTCAGCCCACATATATGTTTCCCTTTCTCTGTTTTTGCATCTTATGTTTCCCCATAATCATGTTGGAATTCATTTGAACTTTCTCAGTGTTTTTTCTTTTTCTTTTTTTCTTGTCTTCATTGCTGCATGTGGGTCCTCTTTACACCAGCACCACCACCTCACATAACAGCAATACATAAATTATTTCACTGGCAAAAATTGATAACAGTAGTCCAGAGACACAGTGGCTTGGGAAATATAACACTGGGAATCTGGTGGCTGGACATCACTTTTTTTATTTTATTTGAAGTGACCACATTTCACTCACCTCTCTCTCCTTTAGGGCCTGGACTGCCAGGTAATCCAGGTGGGCCCGAGCCCTCACACTGAACACAGGTATCCCCTTTGTCACCTAAAAGGGTGTGCAAACGGCAATTTAAAAAAGTTATGGTTTCCACTGATGTGTATTCCAGCAGCCCCTTAGAGACAGACACGTTTATATTGAATCTAAATGGCTCCATCAGCGCTAACAGTTGCTATCCCTACCTTTCTGTCCTACTTCCCCTCGTAAACCTGGAGGTCCAGATGGGCCAGGATTCCCCTTCTGGACGTCACAACTAGTAACTGGGCAACACACACACACACACACATTAGGTTATTAAAACATTGGCAGATAAACACTGTATTGAGGTGTACCTTGTCATTTTTTAAAATGATGGCAGCATTCAAATATCAGACATACTCGGTGGTCCAGGTGGTCCAGGAGGACCAGGGGCTCCTGGTTGTCCTGGAGGTCCAAAGAGTGACTCTCCTTCTATACCTCTTTCGCCCTTTTCACCCACATCTCCTTTCTCACCCTTCTCTCCACGAGGACCTTCAATATGCTGGCCTGAAGTACAAGACAGGAAAGCCAGTTAGTCTCTTCTTCAGATTAGTATGTTTATATATGAGATATACAGGCTGCATGTGTTGCTGTTATATTGTGTTAAAGTATTTATTTATTTATTTATACCTGGCAGACCTGGTTCTCCCTGAGGACCAGGAAAACCTGTTAAGAAGAAAGCATCAAGAAAGTGGAAAACCTGAGTGATCACAGATGAGCATTTTTGAGTGTGTGTCTGCCTATGTGGATTTGTTGACATATTATGGCATGCCTTTACCTTTCTCTCCTTTTAAACCTTGGGAACCAGGAGGGCCAGGTGGGCCAGGTACAATACCCTAAAATTACACAATGCCAGTTAATGCCAGTGTTAATCCCAACAGTGCCATCTTTAATTTACAGGGTAACTTCAGCTAGTTATCTGTCTTTTAAAAAACTTAATAACAATGGGTCTGATGTAACTCAAAATAGTCTTTAACCCCTTCACACTGACACAGCACTGAGTGCACTTTTGCATTGCTGTAGCAAGGTGAGAGGATAAAGGTAGAGGTTAACAGAAATATAATCTGGCAGATTAAGCTGCTTTTTAAGTCCATTGTATGAGTCAAATATATACATGCAACCCCACTAATTTTTGGTTAAATGTCCCTTAGCCAGTTGCACCTTGACCAGAAACTTTTGGTAGGCCTTGTCAATTTAAAAGACAGTAAAACTGTTAGCACCACTTATTAAAAGATTTGGGGGAGTATATGTATATGTTTGAGTCTGTATGTGCACTATTGACCCTTTGTGGATCAGAAAACATCTAAATAATTTCAAACCTGTGCACCCAGTTCTTGTTTTTTAAAGTAATTAAAGACAGATGCTCATTCTGCCCTGGAAAAAAGAACAGTTCAAATGAACCATTGAAACGCCCAAAATTACCCTGATATTCATGCCTATGATGAGTTTATGTAAACATCTGACCACAACTGCAAATGATCTGTTATCGTGACTGAAAATCGTACCTCCTTGTATGGAGATCTAAATACTATTACAAAAACTCCTCTTCACACTGGTAAAAGCTTTAACTTGTCCTAAAACCACTAATTTTCCAATACCAAGAGCAGGACCTCAGTCAAAGCTACAGACCTCACTTCGGCTAATCAAGGGTGGCAGGTTTGTTTTAGAAATTCTGAGCTCAGGGCCAAAAAGACAAGAAATAACACAAAACAATTAACATGGGTTGATGTGAGACACTCAAAGTGTCTCACATCAACCCGTGTACAGAAACAAATCAACATTCAGACGTTCAAAGATTTAAAATTGCAGCAGCACTTCTCTGACAAAGAAGCTGGTAAAAAAATAATAATAATAATAATAAAGTTTCAGGACATTTTAAATTGAAAATTCCTCATCTCTTACATTTACCTAATGATTGATTGATGCAAATCATAGTGCTCTATGTATGAGACAAGAGTCTAGAGTGGGCTTTCCAGTGGCCCCTAAAACCAATCAGTTGTTCCTTACATTCTTACTTCTTCATATTCTTACTTATTTACTTTCTTAAAAAGTGAAAAGAGGAAGGAAAGAAATCACTTACATAACCAGGTGGTCCCTTTTCTCCTTTTTCACCCTAAAACCAGATGAAGGAGTTAATCAATGTGTTCATAAATCCCCTTAACATAAATTAATTTTCAGATTAAAGCAGTGAATTTAATATCAGATTAGCTGGAATATTTACCTGTAAACCAGGGAATCCCGGAGGTCCAGGAAAACCGCTTTCTCCCTAAAAGAGAATATCTTGTACTTTAGCAATTTTATGTTATGTAACAAAAAGAAACAGCATTTGGTTATTGTTATAAGTTATTGTTACCTTTTGCCCATCCTCTCCATCCTTCCCAGGTTTACCCTAAATTACAAAAGCAGACACTTGTGTCGATTGATTTTTGTTGTTCCTAATAATGTGACTCATACATTTACACTTTCTTTGTAATGACAAAACAGTTTAAGCACTGTACAATTATACCATCCAACAGAGACACAGATGATTTGCCACTTACCTGTGGGCCATCTGGGCCAATATCACCTTTGACATTGTGGTGATGAGGGACGCAGTAGCCCTGAAAAGAAATCAGGTGTCTTAAAACAACATAACAGAAAAAAAAATAGTATTCAGCAAGTTTTACACCTCAGTATTTGAAAGAAAAATACTAACTTTGTCTCCTTTCTCCCCCTGTTCTCCTGTGAACCCCTTCAGGAATCAAAACAGAGGCACATTCAGAATAGACAACACAGAATCCAAGTATTTATTTTTTTCATATTAAGCAATGATTGATTGATTTATAGGTAACAACTGATCAATATCTGTGGAGTCGCTGAGTACCCGTGGCCCAGGAATGTAAATTGTTTCAGGCGTTCCTTTCAATTCCGCTGCTGGAGGTCCAGGAGGGCCGGGTGGGCCTTTAAATCCTTTCTCACCCTGCAGAGAGAGGGCAACAAGAAATAAGATCCACAGTCAAATACCTACAAATACAAACGTGACTAAAAAAACAGCATCCCCTGAAAAACAAAGTATCTACAAAATTTAACATTGTATAGTTCTTACAATTTATACAATGGGAAATCACAGAAGGCCACCTACACATTACACCTACAGCAGCTGTTCAGCCATGGAAATTAATACCATGAAGCTCCAGGCACACAGTTTTTGTCCTGACATTAATTCAGTTCCATTCAGTTGTATTTATATAGTGCCAAATGACAGCAGCAGTCACCTCAAAGACTCAGCAAGCCAATGAAGAGAAGGGAGAAATATGATCTCTCTCTCTCTCTTGTCCCTGTCTCTACTCCGCTGCAGTATTTTGGTTTAAGTGGAGGCTTTTCAGAGATCTTTTAGAACAACTTCTGATAATAATGAATTATAATAACCCAATAATAAATGCATGAAATTGTTTTTCAACACTGCTCTGAGACAAGATGTTTCTAATTTTAGAGCTATTATGCAGATGAAAGAAAGCAGTCCTACATATTAATTTAATGTGTGTACTGAAGGACATATCCTGATTAAATGATTTCTTACAGTGTTACTGGAGGCCAAGGTAATACCAGAGTAAGACATGCCTGAAATTTAATTGATTTGTGTCATCTGGCTTCTGGGTATAACCATAACAATGAAATGATATGACACTGCATATGAAAATGTATGCAGTGTTTTCTAATAATACTGTATGTATAATATACTCTGTATTGGTCCCTGCATCGGTCCTTGTGGAACTCCTTGATGCCCTTTGAGGCATGAAGAAGACTCCTGATTTGGTTTGGAATTGCTATTGAGTCAGAAGAGCATCGGAGACTTTCACACACACAAGATCCCTCTCTGTAGCTTTACAAGGTCTACCACTTTGCGGCTGACTTGCTGTGATTCCCGAACACTTGCACATTGCACTAATACCAGTTACATTTCATAGTTACATTTTTAGGAGGTAAGAACTCTCACAAACTGACTTGTTGCAATGGTGGTATCCTGTTACCTCTTTAGAATGACCCACAAATGTTTGTAAAGGCAGACCGCATGGCTAGGTGCTTGATATTATACACCTGTTACAATGGGACTCATAACACCTGAATTCAAACATTAAGAGGTATGGCCCAATACTTTTGTCTATATAATTATATAGTGTTGCTTAGTGTGCTGAGTACTGTTTTCACCTCTTCAGCTACATAAAGCATTCAGTTTTGATTGTTTTTTTTTCTAAGTTCGAAAATACTAAAATAAATTTTTTTTAAAAAGGCCAAAAAATAATGGTCTAACAAAACAAGTTACTTTCATAGGGAAAAAATTTAATTTAAAATTTAATTGTTGCAGCCAAACAACATGAAACTGCAACAACATGAAAAGACTGCAGTAACAATAAGCCTAAAAAATGACGTAAATCAAAAATAAATACAAATGGTAGGGCAATAACTTGCCTGTGTGCTATGTAATTGTTTTTCAATAACAATTCACTGAATCTGAGGTGTAATACGATCATTTTTATATTTTATATACTAAATAAAGTACTGAGCTTGCTGTCATTTTAAAAATTTACTTTTTTGTGTTGTATTTATTTGAAAAATAAATCTTACCTTGTCTCCTTTTGCACCCGCAAAGGATAACTTGTCATCCTGTAAGGAGGTCAAAAATGGAATCTCATGCAATTTCTTTAAAAAGAAATGGATTTTTACATTTTAATTGTATACTTATTCGTAATCTCACCTTCTCTCCAGGAGGGCCGGGAGGGCCAGGATCACCCTGTCAAACAGTTATTAAATTTGTCAAACAAAATAATATTAATATTATATTTAGCAGCCATTGCAGTTTTTTGAGAATCTACAAGAATTTTTTTTTAATGGTGCTTTATATTTGTATATTTCAGATCTGGCTTAGAAAATTAAGTCTTTGACTGACTTTGCAAGACGATGAGCTTCACATCACTGCACAAGTAACTTACTTTGGGTCCTTGATAGCCAGGGGGTCCTATTGGTCCAATAGGTCCAGTGAAGCCAGGTGGTCCCTGGGAAAGAAAAAGACAAGTATGGGAAGAAAAGTGATTGTATTATCTCAGATTGTTACTGTTCCTTTCAGCACGCATAAACACACGACTGCATGTTCACAAACATATGTGCAATACGCACAGGTCGGCCAGGTGTGCCAGGAAATCCTTTTTCTCCTTTCTGTGGAACAAAATCAATCACACCACCAGGATCACCCTGCAGGACACAAAATAATAGTAAATGGTTTGATAGTACAGGTCTTATTGAAATGGGCAATTGGAAAAACATAAATTTATTGATATATATTTAGAAATAGAATGCTTGAAACCTTCAGAAATTTTAGCTTACCTTCATTCCAGGGATTCCTGGTATTCCCTGAGAAGAGAAGAAAAACATTTAGAAACATTGCATAGTTGTTTTGTTCAATTCAGTTCTTCTTCTTTTTGTTTTTTATCTTGCATTTTTGTTTATTGCTGCATCACGTAGATTTCTTGTAATTCCACTGTTATGGCTGTGATGTTAGATTTAGTTAATGAGCCCTCTGAAAATCAACTGGGCCAATCCCAAAAATGCTTAGATAAAAACATTTCTTCTGAGAAATGTCTAGTTTTTCACTATTGGTGAATGAACTGTGTGCTGGTCATTGGCAACGTGGCTGATCATCAGTGCTTACAGGCGGTCCTTGAAGACCAGGAAAACCAGGAGCACCATCTCTTCCTCTTTCTCCCTGAAATACAAACACAACAGAGTCAGAAGGCAAAAGTGGTGTGAAAGTTATGTGACAAATATATAAGTATATGGCTTACTTTTGTCCCATTGCATCCTGGGATACCAGGTGAACCAGGTGGACCATCATTTCCATTGATGCCCTATGAATAGAGGTGCAGAAATTGACTGTTTTGAAACAATTATTAGTCACATATTTTGTAGGGACAAAGTCCCCCAAACTTCCGTTCTTTACTGCTGTAATAAGCAAACTTCCCACAGATACCATCCACATTAGACATGGAAAAAAAATTAATGGCAACAAATAAAACCATGATATTTGGAGGGGTGACTGCATGTTTCATAGGCTGTAAAATAAGAAGCAAATCAGAGCAACTTACTGGTAGTCCTGGGTTTCCTGGGAAACCTGGCAGACCAGGAGGACCCTGCAAAGTGATAAAGATGTGAAAGGTTTACCCTCTAATGACAACACGAGAACTACAACATATGCAACAATGCTGGGAAAACAAGTGTGCACCATATTATAGTGTAAAACTTATAATTACTTATACTGCAATATAATTTTAATGGTTAGTTACTCACCCTCACTCCTTTCAGTCCAGAAGCCCCAGGCACACCCACATCTCCCTGAGAGATTAAAGAAAACAATATCACAGTTAAAATAATACAAAAACACATATTTTTTTCTGAGAAATTTGTCTTGAAAATGACAAAATGATTTTGTTTTATGGAATAAAAATATGAGAACTTTTTTTTTGTCTTTCAAATTGAGCATTCACGGGCTGAGCAACATTGAGTAAGCCACATTGAATCTATCTGTGTTAACTTGTAAATATAAACATTTTCACATTTAAATTAAAAAAAGCTGAATAATACTGCTCATACTAACCAGATGAAGCCCTGAAGTCTCTCAGTAAAGGTTTGTACTAACCTTGGGGCCCATCGGCCCTGGAGGGCCCTCGGGTCCCTGCATACCGGGGAATCCCATATTACCTTGAAGACCGGGAAATCCACGCTCACCCTGTCATGCACACAATTATAGTACTTTTAACACAAGGACAAAAAAACAAAACAAAACAAAACTTCAAATTAACTGAATTTAAATTATTCTAAAGATGAAACCATTTTAAAAACAGATTTCAAGACATTTTATCACTTAAATTAATTTAAATTGTAATTTAATTTAAATAACCAAACAGCAGCATGGTGGCGTGGTGGTTAGCACTGCTGCCTCACAGTTAGAATAACATCTAGAGGGCCTGGGTTTGATTGCAGGCCTCTCTCTCTGTGTGGAGTTTGCATGTTCTCCCCAGTCCAAAGACATGCAGTTACTGGGGTTAGGTTAATTGGCCACTCTAAACTGCCCATAGGTATGAATGAGAGTGTGGGTGATTGTCTGTCTCTCTGTGTTAGCCCTGCAACAGCCCTGTACAGGATGTACAATGCCTCTCGCCCTATGATAGCTGGGATAGGCTCCAGCACCCCCGACAACCCTGAACAGAACAAGCAGAAGAGGATGGATGGATTAAATAACCAAACTAAAATTAATTAAAATTTTTTTTTTTTTAAAGTTAAATAATTATATATAATAATTAGATTTTCTATCATTAGCTGTCAAGCCAGTCAACTGTCTTAAATCCTCACAGATGGCGAAATCAGCAAACAGAGTCAGTGAGAGGGAAGCCAGTTTATGATGACAGGCAAAAATCAAGATTCATGGTGCAGTGTTTAGCACTGTTACCTCACAGCAAGAAGATTGTGTTTCAAATCCAGCCTGGGGTCTTTCTGTGTGGAGTGCGCATGTTCTCCCTGTACATGTGTGCTTACCTGGGCTTCTTCACACAGTTCAAAGACATGCATGGGGTTAACTGGCAAATCTAAACTGACTTTAGGAGTGACAGTGAACATAAAATGTTGCCTGTTTTTATGTGTTAGCCCTGGGACAGACTGGCAACCTGTCCGGGGTGTACCCTGTCTCTCACCCTATGACAGCTGGGATAGGACTCATCTGTATCCAGTGAATGGATACAGTATTGTATTAAAATATTTTGAAAAGAACCACTGATCCATACATCCATTCCCTTCCACTTATCCTTATAATTTAATTACATTCATGCCCTTTTTAGAGTCATGAAATGCTTTTCAGTGTGTGTATTTAATCCAGTTATTCCACCTGGAAGAGCTTATTTAATGCATATTAGTATAACTTATATTAATAATATATTCTCTTCGGCAGCGCCTTAAAAGTAACCAAGAAAAAAAGAAGTAACCCAGACATATTACACTATCTGCCACTAGATGGCAGCATTGTTTCATCAGGGAGAACCTTCACAGTGGGGGGATGTGTAAAACAAATAAAAAAGGGCCCCAGCTCTCCCCAACTATTATGAGTGATTTCCATTCTCTGACCACAACACCTGTCTCACATCAGTCAGGAGAAAACACATGCTAAACAACAGGAATCGTCTTAGGGTTACCATAGCAACTGCTGCTGCACAACATCAGGAAGTGACATCATTTGAAATAAGGCTCATATGAGACTTTGGGAAGGTTGTTTGAGGCCGTTCAGCAACTTTCAAAACGTGCTTTGAATCACAGTGATTGGCTGGACTCCACAGAACACAACCATCAGTACATCTGCTGTTGTCGCGCCAGCTGAACGTTGGGCTACTGTTGATGTTAGAATGAGCCTTAAAAGGCCAGACTGCTGTGCTAAGAGGATTGATAGCACTCTGCAGTCCTCTGATAAAACTGAGTCAATAGCATGCTCACACAGCGCAAGCTGCACTGAATACCTACTTAGTAATTGATTAAAGAAAACAAAATCTGCCCATTTAAGGTATCTATTTTTAGACCACTAATACAAATAATGTTAAATCAGGTATATCTGGATTTTGCTCCAGTTGAAATACCTGCTAATGGGATGAATTTGTTTTTTCCTTTGGTCATTCACAGTGATTTTGTGTGGATTTAACATGTGCTCCCTGTGCCTGTGTGGGTTCTCTCTGGATACTCCAGCTCAGATGATCCTCAGATGATCCAAAGACATGCATGTTAGGTTGATTGGTGATTCTAAATGTGAATGCAAATGATTATGTATCTCTATGATGTAGCCCTGCGATAGAGTGACGATCCATCCAGGGTGTACCCTGCTTCTCACCCAGTGTCAGCTGGGATAGGCTCTCGATAACTTGTTTATTGGATTGATGGATGGAAAATTAAATGTCATTTTCTTATTTGTTTTGAGATTTTCCTTTTTAAAAGGTAATCAAACTGAGAGAAAACTGTGTCCAATTGTAGCCCAAATGTCAAAGCAGAAATTGAGACTCATCAGACCAGACAATGTTTTTTTCCAATCTTCTGTTGGTGAGCCCGTGTGAATTGTAGCCTCAGTTTCCTGTTCTTAGCTGACAGGAGTAACACCTGGTGAGGTCACCTGCTGCTGCTGCTGCTGCTGCTGCGTTCAGAGAGGCTCTTCTGCAAACCTTGATTGTAACAAGTGGTTGTTTGAGTTACTGTTGCCTTCCTGTCAGCTCAAAGCAGTCCGGCCATTTTTCTTTGACCTCTGGCTCCAACAAGGCATTTTCATCAGGGGAGAGCTGCCGCTCACAAGATATTTTCTCTTTTTCAGACCTCCCTGTATAAACCCCAGAGATGGTTGTGTGGGAAAATCCCAGTTTATCAGCAGTTTCTGAAACACTCAAACCAGCCTGCACCAACAACCATGCCATGCTCAAAGTGACTTAAATCACTTTTCTTCTGCAATCTGATGCTCAGTTTGAACTTCAGCAGATCAACTCGACCACGTCGAGTTACTGCTGATATTTGCATTAACGTGCAGTTGAACACGTGTACCTAACAAAGTGGCTGGTAAGTGTATATATTTACAGAAAAACTACATTGCCCAAACCATCTAATATATAGTTTTTTCTTGTTTCTGGTCAGTGATTAACACTAATACCAGAGTGCTGGCAGCTTAAAGGCTCACAGCCAGTTCATGGGTGGTGTCCCCACCACTTGTGCATCTGTGGCTCAAGGCTCTCCTCCATCTGATGGGAATAAGACCTTCAACCCAGCTGCTTGTCTGGCCATGCTCTAATTCAAACTGGTCTTTGTTACTGTCCTGGTTTCTGCACCGTGACTGAGCCCCATGCACTCCAGCTCCAGTCTGTCCCTCTGAGCTGACCCCATTATACGCAAAGAGAGCCATTGTCATTTGTTTCTATTTGCTGCATTTACTGCATCTGCAAATGCAAACTAATGTGAATGCATGACATCAGGTGAAAAGGAAAAGTGGGAAAAATATACATAAAGATTTATAGACAGAGATAAATGGAAAATCCAAGTTAAAATCTTACCTTTGCTCCTTTCACACCACTGCAGTCACAGTTTCCACATGATGCACCACAACCCTGAGGATGAAGAGAAAAATAAAAATGACCCCTTAAAGGACAAAACAAAAAACACTTAGAAACACATAAGTTTGTGAAACTGGGTGCATCTTAGACTTTTTCTGGCTACTGAGGGGCCTTTTAATTCAAATATACAGACAACCCCTTATTGCTAAATAGTCACATGTATTCACAAACTAGTTGCTAAATAACTTGTTTTGGTGCGTGCAGTAGATTTGATTTTGCTAAAATGACCTGCCAGCTGTGTGAAACAAACTGAAACAGTAAAGGCCTCAAAACCCACAATTTAGCTGAACAATGCCAAAAATCCTTGTGGAAACTGCAGATTTGACCATTAATCATCTGTGGGTTTCTTAATTCTTCCAAGCTCACTTTGAACTGATTAAAAAAAAGTTGGTTGTAGCAGCTTTAATTTTACTGATGATGTTCCTGACATTGAACAAAGGTCAGGTTTCTTCTAAGTCACATCAAGCATTTACAAAGTAGCTTTGTTAAACTATTTGCTGGCTGTGGGACATCAATGCAGCTGGCCTCAGCCCTCCACCCCCACTATGCTTCCTCTTCCCTGGGGTCTCCAGAGGCCAGAGCCTGGGAACTGGCCTGCACTGCCTTGGCTCTGTCTTTCACTGCTCCTCTCTTCCTTTTCTTCCTATCTTCCAGCTGTTGCTAGACTCACGTGTAAGGTGCCCAGCCAAAAGCCTGTCAGGGCTTTGGACCAGCTCTGCAGACTTGGGGCGAGACTACACAGCTACTCTACTCTCGTGCTGTCTCTCACAGTCACAACAAATAGCTCTATCGCCATTCACTGTCCAACTTTCAACCCAACATTTAGAGTCATTATTCTCTATTTATTCTAATAGAATTCAATATCCAACCCAGCCATTTGTCTGCATCATTTCACTCTAAATCCATAATTGGCCCTGCAATCATGGGAAACAGCACTGTGAGTCCCATCTGCCCGCCTCAGTGCACTTGTTCTCCTCTGCTTGCAGTGTATATGCATGTGTGGCCTGCAATTCCTCACTGCTCCTGAAAACAGCTCCTCCTCACTCCGTCTCACTTCACCACTTCTGTTTGCTGAAATGCTTTCTGCCACACCACAGGAGAACTTAACAAACACCTGCTTTAGACTGGATTAGTGTCATAAGACAAACATGGGAAAAGAATATTGACTCTAAGAATGATGCACATGTGGGTTTTATTACGGCAAATCTGCTGGCTCGCACGAAAAAGGTTTCTGGTGCTGGATTAACATGACTTTTTGTTTTTGGCAATTCACCAAGGAAGCTGTGGCATGCTAATGCAGTGGCGAAACGCACTTGCTTACTGTCAGCACTGTTGATCACAGCTGTTCATGGATGCGTGTTTTCTCATTCACCTGTTGTACTCTGTCTCAGAATTTCCCTATGTCTCCAGCTTTTCAGTCATAACTTCTTCGGCATACACTCCTGCACGTTGGAGTCATGACCAGGAAACCCAAGCTTTAAACCATTACTCAAAAACCAGTGAAAACCACCCTGTGATATCCACTGCTGCATCTCCAAGCACAGCACAGGAATATGCAGGTAGATAAGAGTGGTGTGTCTTTGCTTTCTCATGCTTGTTTTCCTTCTACACCCATTGTGCATCATGATTAACCCAAACATCAGATGGAAATGATGGTAGAAAGACCCAAACTGACATCAGCACAAAAAAGAACACCTTTTAATGATCGTAAGCACAGATATCTGTCTGATTCGGCATCTGCGCCTCAGAGGGGAGAGGGATCCTTGAAGGACCTTATCGTAAATCCTCAGGTATATATCGTAATGAGGGCTCTGATTATCAAGCTGTGTCACAAGATAGAAACCACATCTCAAAGATAAAGGGCAGGGGAAAGCCAAACTAGTGCGAAAGCCACGAGATGGAACAAGCATACAGACTGCAGTAGAATAACAACAGTAATACTTAACATAATTTATTTTGTGATGCATTTTTATTTACTTCAGTCTTTTAATTTTATGCTTTTTTAAAAAATTTTATAATTTCTTGTGCTTTTGTTGGACAATATTTCAGAGGAACACTTCCTATTCAGGATTGCACTTGACAGTAGAGATCCTAGATTACTTTTAAAAGGGAAACAGCCTCCACAACAACATCACGGTGTCTACGTTAATCTTTCATATACAGTACAGATATTGTAGGGATGCATCGGTCTGGCAAATAGCAAAGGTGTGGATGTGTGATTTTGCCTGATCAAGACAGTGTGACCAAATACATACTGAAGGTTGTGTTACTCTGCAGAGGCAGAATGATCCTTTGCAGAACAAACAGACACAGGAGGTGAGCGAGGCCCTCCAGCGATAAGTGTTAATGTTCACTGTCAAAATCCAGCAGCCTGTGAGTCACTGAGCTTTGGAGAAGAAATGTCTGAAATTCTTTGCAGCAGACAACCTCACGTGTCGCTGGATTCCTGTTTATGTCATTTCTAAACCTGGATGGCAGGCTTGGATATCTCCAAACTGTGAAAAATCAATATGATGTACCCTGGTAGATTTTTTTTTTTTGTAGATTGTCTTTGCTGGGCTATGACAGATTGTTTGTAATTGTTTACTGAAGACAGAACTAGCAGAGAAACGCATGGTGTTACATAGTCATAGTGCTAGGGAACACACGGTGTCAAGCCTCTTCCCAGAAGGCCCGATGTTTCAACAGCACTTGCTTGATACCTCTGACATCATTGCGTACGCAAGTGCGAGACACTGAGATGAACCTGTGAGAGGGGAAGTGGTGAGTAATGTTTTCTCTAGAGATTAAAAGCCTCTGTGAGGATGCTGCTCCGGAGATCCTGACAAAAACAGAGACCCTCTCAACGTAAACCAGAGAGCTGTTGCTAAAACAGTAGAAAAGCACAAATTGCTTCTCACTACCTCTACCTCTGGCTCCTTTATTAGATGGGGCCTTGCAGGCTGTCATGGAATTGCAGAAATTTTTGCATGCTGGCATAAAAGATTTGAAAATCAGAGCCTGGAACCATCATTTGACATGGTCCATTTCATAGCTTCTCCCAGGCTTTTGATCTTATCTCACAACTGTCCTCAGGAATTTGTGTAAAGAGTTTTTTTTTTTGTTTTTTTTTTACATGTGCTGGGGTAGATTATGTGATACAATCTAAGTCTGCATGTTCAAAGAACAAACTTTCATCTCTGACTGTTAAGGTTACTTGATTTGCTATAATTGCCAGCCTCTTGTTGTAGATGCTGCTCGCCTGTTGTTCTTTTTTTTCTACTGCACTGATGTTGAAATCTTTACTGAGCCCTTTACTAAACTAAATGTCATTACAGAAAAGAATTTCATAACTTTTCCATAACCAATCAATGCAGCATGCCGTCTTAACCACACTGCATTAAACTGCATTCCTGCCCTCACATTTCTCATGAAACACTCCCATACAGACATCTTTACTAAAAACTGAGAAAGGGATAAACAGTGAGTGAGAAAGGGAAAGGGAAAGAAATTATTTGTATAGTTTAAAGTTTGCTTTGCACAGTCAAAGCTGTTCTTCAGTCTTCTGTGGCTTTCGGACTCAGAACCTCAGCTCTTCCTGCCAATGTGGGCAAATCCACATGCACTTCACCCAGCATATAAACATAACAAGTGCACCTCACTGCTTACTAAAGTCTTCAACTCTTTAACAGTGCGTGTAAGTTTTAACCAATATTTGCACAAATCGTACTGAACCTTTGTGCAGAGGTTTGTGCAGAGGTTCCAACAATGGTATTGCAGCAGTACTGAGTATTGCCTCATGAGGGCAGGAAAATTAATATCAGTGCAGTCCTCCACACGGACTATACATTTGCAATAGCTGTAACAGTTTCACTGCATGTCGCCTTCCATGTTAAGAGGAACTGAAGATCACACAAACATCTGGTCAGTGTCATCTACAGACCTTCTTTTAAACGACGTGACATTCCCAGCACATTCCTGCCATAACCTCCCACCTTCAGGGTATTCTGGTGGGGCTGAACACTGAAGAGAAGGAGGTTTTGTTGCACACACACACACACACACACACACACATACACACACCTGTCCTTTTGGCCATGAGGTAATATTTTTAACCAAAGTCACACACAAATGTTCTGGAGGCTCGCATCAAGACATTAACAACATGGAAGGCTGTTTGCTGCTTTTTACTTGTTTTGGGAACACAAAATTCAAGTTTAGCAGCATGACAGTGTCGGAAATAGTTTGACTGGAGTTATCCCCACTCAGTTATCTCCTTGGCTATGTGGGAGCAGAGAGGAGTCTTCCTTCCACATTGATATGGATTTCACTGTGGGGCAAAGATGATAACATGGCTGAACATTTTGCTGTTCCTCTCATAAACTCTATCTAATTGGATCGTCGCAACATTCCCGTCAACTTACTTCATACGAAATTTCCCCGATGACTTACACCATATGGTCCTACACTTGAGTTGCAGTTGGTATGTTTATCGTCATGGCCAGTATGGTGACAAAGAAAGCTGTAATAAACAACAGCCCCAAAATCCTGCCACCGTCCCTCTGACTGTTATTTTGCAACTGGAAACTGAAACTGTTCCACTTCTCAACCATTTCAAGCTAAACACCAGCTGTAAAATATGAGGTGAGTTGCATCACTTGCTTTTGTATTTATATTCTCAACTGTGTTTGGGGCGTTTTTGACTGTTTGGGTTTTGGCTCCTCTAATTACTCATAATCACATCTGATTAGGTGATCTGGCTTTGTGTCACAACAGTAAATATTATGCAACATTGTGAAGCTGTTAACATATCGAGGAACTTTCACATAAACATTTGCACTTTTTTTTTTTGTGAAGCAACCAAAATAATAAAATAAAATAAAAGCAGTTACGCAAGACATTTTCCCCCCCGTCGGCGTGCTGAAGTGAGTCTGGAGAGAATCGTTATTATGAGCCATCAAACAGGATCGTCCTCTGTGTCAGTCAATTAACCACAGCGGCATTGATGTTTAACCTGTGTAAGCCACCCAGTAAAGATGTGCTCATGATGCTAAACCACAGATCACTGCTTCCATATGGAGACAATTAGGATAGTTTTACTCCATAAACGTTGGTAGGAGCTCACTTGGCAGCAGGGCTCATTAGGCAGCACTAAACGAGACAGTTATGGAGCACAGAGGGTTACAGTCAGAACAATGTTTTGGCCAGAGCTGATTTTTTTAATGTCATGATAACCGTAGAAAATTAGTGCCTCTGTGGTGTGGACTCATCTTTTCTGTGGTTTTACCTATTAGTGTTTCTTGTTCAGGGCGAGCTCACAGGTGCTGTTCTCTCAGCATTTCTCAGCTACACAGATTGAAAAGAGAGAGAGAAAAATACAAACCGAAAAAACTGAAATAATAAAAGAGATGAGTGGAGGAGGATTGATAAGCTTTTTTGGCATGTGCTGGGTTTGAACTGTGCTGCTCTAACATTCCTGGCCTTCTCTGGTACTGAGTCAAGGATGGGAGAATAGAAGTGGAGGAGGGGAATTTTCTGTCTGACTGCCATACTTGGAAGACAAGGCTCCTGGTGCAACTTGCTCTGTAAACAAGCACGTCTGTGTGAGAGCAAGTTGCACAAGCACAAATTCAAAGAGCTTTTTTTTTTTGTTTGTTTTCACTTTGACGTCAAAATCACATTTTTAATGCGTAAAAATTAAATTTGTGTAATTTTGTAGATTTAAATCAAATTGGGCACATAAACTTTCAAATGTAAATAAATTATACAAAGTAATCTTAATCTCCCTGCTTTCCCACATCTTATACTCATTGCATTATGTTCTAAAATAACATTTTTCAAAAATGTTCTATTCCTAGATGATGCTCAGTTTTTATACTTATTGGGTCAAACTAATCCCATATAGCGTATGCTCAGTTTTTCATTGGACACTGGCTGCTGTTTCACTCATTTTCGCTCCATTCCTTGTAACTGACCATTTTCACAGTAATATTTTTTCTTTGTCACTCCACACTGATGTACGAATCATTCAAGCATAAAAAGGCTCCTAAACTCAAGGGATGAACCAGTGTTGTGTCCACACATAACAGACAACTTAGTAAAGAACCAATTTTAAATTGTATCTGTAGGCATATTTTACTAGCAGCCTCTCAAAAAAAAAAAAAAAAACCACATAATTTGTTCTGTCTTTAGTTGAATCTATGAAAAATGCCTGACAGGCATAAAATAGTATATCAGCACCAACAAGAGCCACTAGCTGAAAGCGTTCTTGAAAGTCATGTCCTTAGGAAGAAAAGAATCCTGACAGGACCTGAGAGATGCATCTGACCCTTCAGTTGGTCCATCTACTGTTCACTGAAGCCTCATCAGAAAGGGTCTCAATGTAAGGGTGGCTGTGAAGAAGTCGTTCTTAAGGAATGGAAACAGGAGGTAAAGGCTGAGGTATGCCAAATTACACAAGAACCGGACTTAAAATCAGTGGGAACAAGTCTGATGGAGCAATGAATCCAAATTTGAATGTTTTTTAATCTAAATAGCCATCAGTATGTACAGAGGAGGTCAGGAGAGAGGTACAACAATGAGTGCCTGCAGTCATCTGTAAAGCATGGTGGAGGCTCTGTCATGGTTTGGGGCTGCATTTCAGGCAGTGGTGTCAGAGAGCTTGTCAAAATTGATGATTGTGAACACAGAAAAGTACTGTCAGATTTTGATTCACCAGGCAGAGCCTTGTTAGAACAGTAGAAACTGTTTTTGCCTTATATACTGTATTTCCAGCTGTGTTTGCACATGTGTTAATAAATTACTGCACCTGTTTCCCACTCTTATAAGTCAGATACAGCTGTGATGTAGCCTGCTTAAAACAGCTATCTGTGTGTTTTGTTTTTATAATTCAGCTTAAAAGTAAATGAACAGAAATTTGGAGCAAAATCCCAGCTCAGGAAATGGAACCCTCTGAAGAGAAGATGAATACATTAATAGCACTAACAAATATATATGCTAAATATGAGGCTACAGCAAACAGGGAGTTAGCTTGGCTAGTACTCAGGAAAAACCCACAGGAAGAAAATGCAAACTCCACACAGAAAGTCATCAGCCAGCCAGCAGGTTCAGACCAGGAACCCTCTTCCTGTGGAGCCCCAGTGGTCCACTGCACCACTCTGCCGTGCCACCCTAATAATGTATTCCATTTGTTGAATTTGAAGATAAAAATGGACAGAAAAGTCAAAATCTATCCTGTCTTTATGGTAAGTTACCAGGTTACAGTCATATGTGAGCACATTTCACATGAGAGAAAGGGAGTAGTTAAACATAAAGTTGAGAGTCATACCTGTAGTCATATTATATTCATGTTCTGCAGTAAAACAAGACAAGGTTTTCTGTTTCCTGTATTTAAGGACTCCTGCAGCGCTTATTAGCTGAGACCTGCCCAGTGTAAAACATGTCCTGTTCTGGCTGCAGGCAGCAGGTATTCATCTGCACCACAGAAACAATTCAGGGCTTCTGTAACCAAAAGCAGATGCATCTGAAGACTAGTTCTCTCTCTCTCGCTCTCTCACACTTACACACACACACACACACACACACACACACACACAGGCTCAATTATGCCTGCACAAAAAGCCAAATGAATAAACATACACACATGCAATGGATATAAACAAAATGAGAAACAGACACTAGAAGGTCTGTGGAATAAAACAAATTGGCAAACATGATAATATCACATCCCTGAGTTCCCAGGGAAGATCTGAACAAAAATACATAAAAATGACTTAACAGTCAAGTCTCTGCTGGAAGACACATAGGCACACACATACTGCACACGTACACAAATGCATTAACAAACATTAGGCAATACACCAGTCAGTTGCTACTCTGTTAGATGCACGGCCATGTGTGGTCAGGTTAATTTGGGAACAAGAGACCCTGACAGGTGCAAGTGGTGATGTTTTATAGTTAAGCATCTCTGTCCAGATGTATCTCTTAAACTTCAGCATCTTAAACACAGACACCGAACATGAGCACAGGTCTATGATAACTCAGTGAAGGAAAACATGGTCAACTCTGGACAGAATAGCAAATATAACTCGTGCTGTAGAACTGCAGAAATTAAACGTGTAAGCGCACATAAAGCATGCATTATTAATACTGTGCAGTCCACTTCACCGGCGCAGTACCAGCCATCTTGAGCCCGCCCAGGAACTGTCACACGCAAAATTAACTCAGCAAATGGGAAAATTGCTTTATACAATTTGTGTGTGTGTGTGCGTATGGGTTCGAGTTGCAGATGTTTGTGCTGATCACTCGCTGCATGTGTTGAGAAATCAAGATGTCCCTTTTGACAGTTTTATAAATTCTATGAAAGCCAAACACCCACGAGGCCTGCTAGTTCAATTAAACAATGCTGTAAATCGCTTCATCATTTCCAACCCAAACTCAGCGGGTCATCTTTCACTCAGCTTCAAATCTTGATCTTAATGCTTCTAACATATCCTATCCTGTATCCCCGCTGTAGATTGCAAAGGTCGCTGACCTCTTTTAATCAGCTAGTCGACAAGAATTCCATCTTGACCTGCCTCATGACCCAGACAGGAACGCCCAAATGACCTGTAACCTCTGGTCCGGCCATTAGAGGGGATTTAGATGCTCAAACAAAACTTCAATACAAGGGTCATCTTGATAAATCAGCTCTTCCTCAGTGTTTGAGTGTGCGTATTAGGGTGTGAACGTGGATGAAATGTTACCTTGTTAGAAAATTAAGCCAGACTCCTGCTAATCTTTTTCAGAGGGGACTTTCCAGCTCTAACTGGATCAACACACTCCAGCACTCCACCTCTGCCCACAAGCTGGCTCTTTGTTGAGGAAAAAGGACACTTTTAGCACTCAAATGCAAAAGATTATGTGGCACGTTCATAAAAAAATGAAGCCTGAGAAATGAGAAATCTGGCAAGCTAACTGTGAGATCTTGTTGTCAGCCAGTGGGAGAGAAATGTGTTTATGGTTGCTATGCAAAAGCTCTGTTCATGTGCCCACACATCCCTGGTCTGGGCAGTTACTGTTCCACACAAGTTAACAGAATAAATTCCTCTACAATCCCGCAGGAATGGGATTGGTCAAACATCCACAAACATCATATCAAAAGCTGAGCTTCTTTTTGTTGTTTTTATCCTAAATCAGTTTGATATGTCTGCGCTCTGGAAATAAAATATGTAGAACAGAGTTTGCACTTTTTCTACAGCATATGTGCTTTTTAAGCAATCAGAGGAAGAAACTGGTCAGAAGGCAGTGATGAAAAGGGTGGCAACAATGACTTTTTTTTAATATGTTGTTATTCTTCAAAAAGGGGCCAATTCAGTTCATGCACATTTCAGCTCTGCCTGTGGCTCCTCTGTGCAGCGCTGGACACAGGATATAGGCTTTAGGAAGCCATTCTTTCTCAAAGGAGGACGGCAGCTTCCTTGCCTTTTATGCTCACAAAGACAAGAAGGGGTTGGGTCAGCGTTACTTGTCTCTCAAGAGTGCTCTGGTATCTGGGAATAACGTCAGCACGTGACATGCAATGACCTCTGTGACTTAGGTTCCACTGGTTTCATAGCCAGCGTGGAACATTCTCACACAAATTAGCATGTATAAAGAGCAATGAAATAAATAATTTCACCCCACTGTCTTAAAGTTTAATAAGAGTCTTCTCTGTGAAAATGTACTTCATACTGTAGGCACAGCAATTCTATGAGCTAACATCAGCTGCTGTAGTGATATTATGCACCATGTTTAGCGTGTTGACATTCTAAAATTCACTACATAAAATATACAGTACTCTGCAAAAGTCTCAAGCCACTCCTGATTTATTTATAATTTGCTTCCAAGGAGCCAGGGATTTTTTTAAAGGGTTCTTGAGCAATAATTCTCTGGGCTTTCTGAAGGTCTTCCAAAGTTTTTCTTTTGACATTGGCTGCTTTTTCACTTATTTTCACTCCAGTCGTTGTACCCAACCATTTTCAAAGGAATGTGTTTTGTGTGAATTAATCAAGCACAAAAAAAGTCACCAAACGCAATGGATGAACCAGTGTTGTGTCGACACCGATTTTGATCCACCATGGAATACCATCTGAGCTTTGAATGTCCTTCAAGAAGCCTGGAGAACTATTCCTGAAGACTACCTAAAGAAATGACAAGAAAGCTGCCTCAGAGAGTTCAGGCTGTGCTGAAGAATAAAGGTGTTCATACCAAATACTGACTTTCAAGCCTATTAGAACTGTACAGGCTCTGTTTTTGCCTTAAATAACACAGTTCCATGTATGTTTGCATGTTTCAATAAATCACTGCAACTATTTTCCATTTTCCTAGCCAAAGAAATAAGGGATGATTTTTGCATAGCACTGTCTAAAATGCTGGTGGTAAGCTGGTGTCATGGTTAACACTGTTGCCTCACAGCAAGAAGGTCCTAGATTTGAATCCACCTTGGCCTGGGCCTTTCTGTGTGGAGTTTGTATGTTCTGCCTGTGTTTGTGTGGGTTTTCTCCACGTAGTCTGGTTTCCTCCCACAGTCCAAAGACGTGTGATTAGGTTAGCTGGTGATTGGAAATTGCTCATAGGTGTGAATGTGACTGTGAATGGCTGTATTTTGGAAATAAACCCAATTATTAGACAAAGCACAGCTCTTAACAAATTTATTTAAGCACCTGTCATAAAAAGGAGAAAACACAAATATGTTTTTATAACTAAATTTGAGCTGACACACTGGACTTCTCTGAGAAGTCAGAAATTAATCAAGCATAACCCTAAACCACTAAAACAAAATGTTCTATTCATGAATACATATAAATAAACTGTAATTTGGTGTCTTAATCAAAAAATATTAATGTGCTTTAGTAAAAATAAGTAAATAAATAAAAAAGCAAGCATATTGTGTCCATTACACCCATCTGCATTATGTTTGGACAGTCATTGCAACACATTTCAACGCAACCAAAATATTAAGGTTGAATAGTTTCAGAATACAAAATATCATAGAGTACAAATGGTATTAAGCATATGCTTAACCAGTGTTGTAATTATGAGGGGTTCCTTTGAAGATGTTGCTTGTAAGGAGTCCCTAACCCCTAAAAAGTTTGAAAACCTGTGCACTAGAAAAGCAGTCAAGATATCAGTAAAGTTGCATGCTTCACATAGCATGTCAGCCTTATTGGTCCTCAGTAACACAAAGGAATTTGCATGATACACAACATACATGTTAGAAAAAGAGGAAATTCCAAGGACTAGAGAAAGAAGGCTTTTATCTCTGTACTTCACAAACTAATGACTGACTAATGAGGCCCATTACCATACCATACACTTCATCTGATAGCCAGCTAATAGAAAGAGTTTCTTTCTATTGTTCTTTTGCTTCCTTATCTTCTATAACATCATTACATCCCTGCTGTTTGAATGCAGGGAGAGATTGCAACTAACAGACTGCGCTGCCCTGAGGCTTTAAGATGCCGAACCCTAGCGACAGATCTGACCTTGTATCTGTTAAAAACGTCTTAAACTGCCCCTGTGCATTGAGAGATTGGCATATTTCCCCTTCTTCTAATGTGAACCACATCATGTGACTTAAGTGCTTAGCTTGTTTGATACTCAAATGTATCTGATTATGGCCTTTTCTGGAATACTTCAAGAGAATAACAGCTACAATGACGTCTTGTTGTCCAACAACATGGGAGAGCTCAAGCATCTGCAACCACATAAAAGGGCAACACAGGAGATGATGAATAATGCATCTGCTCTTCCAGGAAAGGAGCTCAAGGCTCTAGGTATGGATACAGGAGAACTCTCAGGTCCCCCGCAGCTGGATCTGCTATTTCTATCAATACCCCCCTGAAACTTTAGTGCCATAACCATTGAGTTTTACCACGTCTGATTAAAAAAAAAAACCAGCAAAATAAACAGAGTAACTCTAGCATAGTTACAGTGAGAAGACCAGATGTAAATAAAAAAAAATACATCACTGTCAGATGTCAATGTTATGCTCAGCTGCCAGAAATGTGATCCACCGATCTGCTGCTCAGACATGTTGAAAGGCGCCACACAAAACATAACCCACATTCTGGAAAGAGCCTAAGTTAACTTATGATAATGGGACAAATAAGAGTATGTGCCTCTCTCATCTGCACTGAGATCCATCACTCAGTCCATCAGTTACCCCATCCACGACACAAGCTATTGTTTTCCTGTTCTTTTCTTATCGTTCCTAACTCTCATTTGCACCTGCAACAGAGGCCTCTGCTGGAGATTTTTATTGGGCATGACATCAAAATATTTACCCACTGCAACATGCTGCATTATATCAAGAAAATAAGTTTGCTTCTTCATTTTAAAAAAAAAAAACAAGACAGCAAGCCTACAGGAGGTGTTTTAAGTATGTTTTCCTCTTTGTTCTTTTTGGGGTTTTTTTTATTAAAGAAGAGATGCTTTATATCTCTAAGAACCCGTGGGTGGGGAATTAAACAGATTATTAAACCTGAATATTGAACAGCACTAAAAACTAATATAGAAATATTGGTTCATGTAGATGTTGAAGGGGATGTAAGGAAAAAGCCAGCCATTCAGGTCTAAAAGCAGTTATCTGTAACAGGAAATTTGTAAAAGTATTCATTGATACTTAAGCACCAAGAGAAGCCCTAAATCCTATATATCCCCCCGGAGAGGGAAAGTGTAGGTTATCATAGAGGAAATGACCTGTATCTGCACCACGAACCTGACCAGCTGTGACACGTCTCAGCCCATTTCCCTCAAATATACAGACACTTCCACACATTTTTTTTTTAATTTCCCCTTCTCATGTGGAGTATTACACTGACTGAATTGATTATATTAAGGTAGGCTACATTAAAATTTATACTGCAAAAGGCATAGGCAGTCAAGCTTTAACCTGACTGCAGGCTAAAACCAGGAGTACCCCATGATCATTTATTTAGCTATGAAAATCAAGATTTAGATAAAGAAAGTAACATTTTGTCCCAAAACCAGGAGCAACTGAGTGTGCAAACAGTGCATGTCATGCAAAACCAAAATATTTTGCCAAAATCTTATCTGTTATTTGCAACTTTTTACCACTCTGATCTGCTGACAGCAACCCAGGAACACTCAGTTCTGTATAAAACAAACTGCTCATGTGAGCCAGTCCTGATGGGATCTTTATTTGATTTGGGTGGATTTTTTTTTTATAAGAACAAACATATCCTGTCAGCAACTGGAGTGTTGTTCAGTGAGCTAACATAAGAAGGTTTTATTATAAATATATCTGCTGCACATGAAGATGGTTTATAACACACAAAGCAGGTAAGCCATTACATGTGTATTTATATTAAAGAATAAGGGGGAGCTTGGTGTGCACGTGACTGTTTTCATCAGGATCCCTTCGCATTTTTACACATGCATACATTTTCTTAAGCTGCCCTACAAAGGTGAGGCCAAAACAAGAGTAGACACAAGTCAGCAACCAAAAAAAAAACTTTCCTTGATCCAGCATCTGAGATTGGTGGGTGAAAACAGTGTATGTAAATCATGATTCTCAATCTCAGAAAAAAGGTTAATTTGTTGACAGAATGATACAGATGGCTTGTAAGGGTGCCTTCAAAAAAGCCAAAGGTATTGGCCCATACCAGACTTTAATGAGGATGCTTTTTTTTCCATTGTAATATTATTTATTTTTGCTCTATTGTTATTTATTGTCTTACCAATCAATGCCAATTGAATTAATTTATATTTTTGGATGCATTTATTTGTCATTTTTTTATTTTATAAAGTTAGGAAATCACTGTTAAGGTTGAGCCTGATGTTGTCCGACACATAAAGAATGACTTAAGTTAATAAACTGGTATCAGATTGATACTCAACACTGGCCCACTACTTGAAGCTCAAAAACATTAAAAGAACAGTTTAATCAGAGTATAGCATCAAGTCAGTTCAACTTCTGGGATACTGATCTGGTCAGTAAAGTAGCAGAGGGGGTTGTTAGTCAGTTTCAGCTGCTTTGCTGTTAATGAAATTAACAACAGGTGCCCTGCAGGTGCAGCAGTGAGACAACCCCCAAAACAGAAATGGTTTTTCACTAGTTTTGCATTTGGTTAGGATCTGTCGCACTACTGGTAGCATGAGGTGATACCTGGGCCCCACAAAGGTTCCACAGGTAGTCCACCTCCTCCATGATGGCACATCAATATGTGCCATTGCCAGAAGGTTTGCTGTGTCTCCCAGCTATGGAGAACATGGAGGACATTCCAAGAAACTGGCAGGGCCATAGGAGGACTATAACCTATGAGCAGGACTGGTATCTGCTCCTTTGTACAAGGAAGAACAGGATGAGCACTGCCAGAGCCCTACAAAATAACCTCCAGCAGACCACTGATGTGAATGTCTGTGACCAGAAACAGACTTTATGAGGGTGTACTGAGGACCCGACATCCTCTGTTAGACTCTGTGCTAGTACCCGGTACTGTGGAGCCCAAATTGCATTTGGAAATTATATTTTGCTTCATCCAACACCACGAGGTTGGACCACAGACTGGCCAGGAGCTCAGTGATGCCCTGGTCCACCATCTGTCATCTTATTAGGAGCATGCACCAACATTGTCAGGCATGCATACAAGCATGTGGGGCCAATACAAACTACCGAGTACCATTTTGAGTAGCTACAATGAAATTCTGGCAAAATGGACTAGCCTGCTGCATCATTTTTCTCATTTTGATTTTTGGGTTGTCTTTGAATTCAGCCCCTTTGTAGGTTAATAATTTTCATTTCAATCAAATGATGTGCCATTCCTTGTTCCTAACACATTACCCATTTCATATCGGTATAGATATCTAGCATGATTTTTTTCCCCCTCGTTGAGATTTCAAAGTGTTCCTATAACACTTCTTTCTTTTTTTCTTTTTTTTTTAGCAGTATATCTTTATAGGACTGAATCAGAACTGGAAAAAGTTGGACTGGTGCATCTCCACTGATGACTTGAGTCTTGCATGTGTCCTTTGTACTCTAAAGCAAGATATAAATACCTATTTCCACATAAGCAGTAATAACACCAGTTCTGTACTGGTGCCTTTTAAGACCACATTTTGACTGCAGAACATTAAAAAGGTTTACATGGAGAAAGTTTGGGGAATTACCATGAGAAGAATATCATGGCGATCTCCAGGCTGCATCTGCGATTCACTGTTGAGCTTCATGCGATAGCTACTGCCGCCAGTGACTCCCACTTTGGGAGCTGCAGCTAAATCAGTAGCAGCTTTTAGGCATCAGCATGAGTCATTTTTGTGGAAATTAGAAAAACTAGTTCTAGATTAGGGACCAGTACCATGCCAGTGGGAAAGAGTGATAAGACAGAAGCTTGCACAGCCAAAAACTAAACAGCTGAAGGAAGAGAAAGTCAACACTTCTTCAGGATAAGACAAATAAGATCCATAAATCTAATGATATCATCATCATTGTCTTATGCTGGAGAATTTGGCAGCAGAAGGTGAAAGTTCAGGTCAAGGGCCAGAAAGTGAGACTAAATGATTTGCTACAGGGTATCATCACTGGCTCCTAACACATTCCACCACTTCTGGGGCTCAAAGGCTTGTTATCTTCTCCCCTTAACCTCGATCACTCACCACCTCCCACCTCCCTGTTAGACAGACATATCCATTACACCATCTCTCCCCAAAGCGCGGATGACATTTATGACTCACCAGTTTCACACTTACAAGGATAATTGCACTTTCACCATAGCAAGAATCCATATGGAAGTAACCAGTCATGTTGATCCTGAGGTAGTTAAAGTGCATAAAGTATTAGCATGAGACAAAAAAGTACCAGAATAAGTGTTTTATGTGCCAAAAGTAAACTGAAGCTGTGACAAATCTTAAAGAATAGCCTCCTTGATCATGCTTGGACCACAGGGAATTGAAAAGGGCTTTTCCATGCTTTGCCAACTTCTTAAATCCCCTACTCACATGATGCAGGGAACGCACACACAGAGAAACACACATATACACACATAAAATAGGACATACTTGCTACAGTACTTGAGTAAGGAGGTCAGGGGAGAATTTTCTTTGCTATGCAGAGACGCCTGTCAAAATAAAGGGAAGCCAACATAATTGCAAATCTTCCAAATGTAGGCATTTTTACAACGTTAAGGCCAGGGGTCAGGCAGGTTGTGCCTTCCCAGGGCACAATGCTTGGCTGGTGGTCAGTCAGCGGCAGAGTCAGCTGTCGTCTCTGTGGGAGAGGAGGCTGGTCCACAGGATCATGCCTAGACAAAACTACATGCTTCCTTTTTGGCACTCCCAGATCATGTCTCGATCGGGATTCTTAGCTTTCAACAAAGAAAGCATTCCTCGGGCAGTATGAGGATTAACAACTCTAACTGTTGCTTCTCTCATTAATTTTGGATTCGGGTTGATCCTTATTGGGATCCTGTCCTGGAACATCATAGCCAATCCAGGAGGTCGAGCCATGACTTTCCCACCAATTACTGTCTTTTCCCAGTCCCTCCATCGAACATCCCACACACAAACTCTCACTCCGGGAATTTGTTTGTCTGTTTCTCTCTCACTCTCTCTCTTCCTCCTAATGTTCCTCTAGGAATTACCGATGACTCATTCTGACCAGATTAAATGACCGCCAAGGGACAGAAACTCTCTTTTTGTTGATAAACAGTTGAGAAATTCATTCCAATGAGGGTGAAAAAAAACTGACAAGTAAAGATCTACCTAGAGGGAAATATCAGCTTGTTGCTCAGTCCTTACAGGAAAAACGGTCACTGCACCCTTTCTAAAGTCACTCTGACCCAGCCTCAGTTCAGACTGTAACATTAACTTGTGCTTGAATACATTTGGGGCTGACTGCGCATGCTTAGTTTAGTGAGGAGTTTTCACTAATCGTGAAGGACAAACAGGATGCTCTGATAGACAATCAAAGTCATATCTTAATTTGTGCACACAAATAGAGATAACCACACACACACACACACACACACACACACACAAAGCATGTGGACATCAGCAAAGACACTGTTTACAGAAAGCTTTCATAATTCAGAAATGTTTGCTGACATATTTAACCCTCAACCTACTGACAGGGATGCATGTAGACCCCAGAGGTATATTTTGTCATTTGTTACAAGGTTTTTTTTTCTACATTATCTTTTCAGTTTTTATGACTATACCCATCAGTTTGTTGTTTGATGTCATGCCATTGTTTTCTGCTTCTGCTTTGATTGGTACTTTTTAAAAATACAAATATTTTGGGGTCCCTGGGGATCCCATTTAAAAGCACCCAATGCTACCTATGCAGTTTTAATAAATGGAACTATTTATTCAGTTAATGTTTGCTGTGGGTCCTAAATTAAAGTATCCCACAGTACCAAGAGGGGGCAGGTCAGTCATTAGACCTTAGACTCCATTGCTGTATTCGTCATTAGGATGGAGAACTTCCCAGAATGGAAATTATCAGAACATTGGAGGAGTTGCTGAATCCACCTGAGACAGCTGGGTCATGCCCTGCTCATGCCACACAAGTGCTCATGCCCAGCAGGGCATGTGTGAGAGCTGATACTACTTCACTGCAAGCCCCAATGACCTTCTTAGGAGACATCAAACTCGCTGCTATAACTACCTGTGGTGTGTTTTTAGCTTTAGTTGTTTTTAATTGTTTCCTGTCCCTATCCATGGTGAGACCTTGGGTGGAGAGTCAGGGACAAGTTGCTGCCCCAAGTGGAGGAGTTTAAGTAACTTGCGGTCTTGCCAACAAGTGGCAGAAATGAGCTTCCTCTGAAGGGTTTTCAGGCTCAAAGACAGGGTAAGGAGCTTGGTCAGGAGGGACTCCCGAGAATAGAACCGGGCATGACCTACTGGGAGAGGAGGCCCAGGGCAGACCCAGGACATGCTGAGGAGGTTGTGTTTCTGGGCAGATTGGTTGTATTTTATTTTAATTGTTTTATATTGGGGTCAAACTGGCCCTGATGGGTTTCATTTTAGAAATACAACACAAAAAATATTTACTTGAAATTACTAAAAACTAAGTGACACCACTTTGCATAAAAACTCCAAGCTGAATTTTTAAAAAATGCAGATTTATGTTGTACAAAATATGCAAATTAACTGTAACTTTGTAAAAAAAAAAAAAAGAATGCTCTTGATGACATTAATCACATAACTACTAATACCTGGAGGAGAAATAAGCATTGCTTTTATTATTATTTTGCTATTATATATTCTTCTCGAGATTGATTATTCTTGGAGTCTCCAGGGACCCTAGTCTGTATCTTAAATATGTTGGTAGGATGCAGGTTAAGTCAGTATCGGCTTCATTGTTCTGGATAGCAGATCAGGAAATCCTCTTCCTGTTAACTGTACAGCTTTTGATGGATAAATGCCCTGAAAATATAACAAACTTCCTGTTGTGGAACCTCTCATGGGCAAAGGGAAAATATTCAAATCCCACCATCAAATCCAGAGTGTTAAATTACTTCAATTTCATTGATGTCATCTGATCAATGACAAGATGTTCAGCCAGATATACACCTCCTCAGCCACCCACTCCTCTGTCCAGATGTTCTGTGTCAGTCTCTGGTTTGTGCTTCCAAATTCAGGCCCACAGTGGATAAAATGAGCACTCTGTTAGCTGTTTAGTTCAACTTGATATATTGGCTCCAACATAATACACTTTTGTCCCACATAGCTCCCTGAATCAAAAGTCAGTCCGAATGAAGGACTGAAGGTTAAGCCTGATTAATAAAGTGGATATTGACTGCTTTGGAGATAAAACATCTGGAGAAAGAAACATCAAAACCAAACTTCTTGGCTTTCTGTCATGACAACCCGGATCATGAGCAATATGAAACTTAGAGTAGGTGTTTCTGACAAAGTACAGCTTGAGGACAAAAGGCAGATAACATCCTCACCATAATATTTGGAAGCTTTCATGTGCTGGCATCAGTTAAACACAACAAACCAACAAACAACAAATGCGAGCAGAGTCAAGCAGAGTTGAGCAGAGCCTAAACAAGTGGATAACTACACATCAAAAAAGTTAGAAGAAAAAAACCACTAGTTTTATTCATGGGATCAAGCAGCTTTTGAAGTCATTGTCTTCTTGATGACTTGTATATTCACTTGTAATGAACGCATCACTCAAGCGCTAACAGGGATGCATAGGAAAGAATAGTTAATCTGGTTGTGGGCTGTCGAACTAGACCAGATCACAAGAAAAGACCACACAACCATTAAAATTTGTCTTTAACGGATTATGCAAACCTAAAATAATCTTTTTTTTTCAGTGCATACACAACTCTGTCTCTCACAGCCTTCAGACATCTTTGTGTAACACGCACTCAGGGACAGAGAAACAGGCTCCACCTTTTCGCTCCTCCTCAAACTTAAAGGATGTTCACTGCAGAGCATGACGGAGCTCTCCCGAAAAGTATATTTCTGATAAAAATCACCACACGCTCAGAACGTACAAACAACTGGCAGCAAAGACCCTGCGTCACAGTGCCGGTGAAATAAATGTTTGTAAAACGGATAAACACAATAAATGGACTGTATTAAAAGGCGAGATTGGAGATACGGCTGTGCTGGTTGCCAAAGACCGCACAAGTATAATCTTTATCCTTTACCAGAGACAAAAGATACTTAATGTAAAAAATTCATCCAAAAATGTTGGAGAGTTTTCCTTACCTCAGCTCCTGTCAGATCCACACATAGGTAGAGAGCCGCCAGCATTAGCAGCGCGCCGGACGGTAACAGCATCGTGGCTGTGCGCCGTGGAAGCTGTGCGCGCAAAGTTGTGCAGAGTGCCCACAAAGTGCCGCTTGTAACGCCTTCTTTCTTCGGGTAATTCAAAGCTTATCGGCAGCACACGGGCAGCAGTTTGGTTGCATCTTTGTCCGAGGCGTTGTGAGACTCTGATCAATGCAACTTGGTCTTGTTTTTGATGCACCACACCCCCCACCCAGAACGACCACCCTCGCTCATGCAAAGGGTTTCCACTTTGCTGTTACAAACACTCTGACTCTTTTCGGTAAGGAGAGGGACAACGCGACACACTTTTGTGCTTTTGCAAGAATATTTGAGGAGGTTTTGGTGCCACAGGTAGCTGTTCTGAAACTTTTCATACCGGGAGCCAGAGCATCTCTCCCTCGCGGTACCCATTTCCTTCGTCGAACCATCGCACCAATACCGGAGTGACAGTAAGTTGCGTGTTTTACTAAACTGAAACTCAAGTGACAAATAGATATGAAATCAATATTCCTTCAGAAGGGGTCAGATGTACGGACTCGTGATTAACCAGTACTATTAAAGTTGTGCGTCTCTGCTCTGCCTCAGGTCGAACAGTCATGCTGTAAAGTGTGCTCCAGTGGAACTGTGTGGGACTTGAGTTTGCGGTTCGCATGAGTGGGACCATGCAAGAGCAACAAAAAGAGGACAGGAAAATCTGAGGTAAGCACAGTGTGAACACAGCGCGTGAATACCACACGATTCATTTATTAGTATTTTAACGCAGCATTTTTTTTAATTATTATTACTATTAACAGGCTGCTGCTTCTGTGCCTCTTCGCTGCCATCCTCGTCTCAGGAGTGCACGCAGTAAGTTTAGTCTCCAATGAGCTTTTTATTTCTCATTGTGAGCTTTCATTTGACACGTGCAACCTGTTGGGAAATAACTGAATATGACGCTGAACGTGCCTCCGGACTTTGATTGTCCCGGTTGAGACTGCAGAAACTTGTAGACTTTAGTGTGTGAACGGTGGGCGTGTCAGCGCGGGAGGGTTTCTCCGGTAGGAGGGGTCTTGGCAATAATCGTTTTTTAGTGGAATGACTCATGTTGCGATTTTACAAGTTTAAATTGGGACAGCCACCTTTTGCTTTTGCAAAATAAATAAACAGAAATAGGGTGTGTTATGGGTATGTGTTGTGTTTTCCTTGAGCCCAAATTGAGGAGTGGGTCATGACCTGTGCAAGCAGGATGATACTGTATGTTGTTGAGCTTTATGGGTTTAAATTTGTCACCTTGTGTGTGTGTGTGTACATATTACAAAGTCAGTAGTAGTATGTTAAAAAGATAGGCATGCATCCTTATATTTTATTTTACATTTACTTGGATCCAGCCCGTCTCTCGTAGCTTGGTGGATTTAAATTTGTACAACATTCATTTCAATGATTTCTGGCTAAAACTGACTGTATCTGCGAGTTAAAGATATAAGTCCAATTTTTATTTTTTATTTTATCTCAATGAAATGCACACACACACACACACCACTATGGCCTATGAAAGATTTATTAGTTTATTGGTAAATGGTACATCCTTATACATCACATTTTAAGCTTAGTAACTCTACATGTTGCTCATTTAAATCCGTAAAGTATCTGTTATTGATAAGAAAATGAAACAGTCAGAAATTTTTCATGGGGATACTACTACTACTACTACTACTACTACTACTACTACTCTATGCCCGTGATTCTGCTAGGGATCAATAAGATATTGCCCAAGGGCAACATGGAGGTGCAAATCCCGCAGTCTGCACCTGCCTCCAGACACCGGCACAGAAACCATCTTCACACTTTAACATGCCTACAAGTGAACACCATCACTTAGAGTTTAACTGATGCATACAAGATGTTGTATGATGATAATGTCTGGCAGAGCCAAAGCAGCAGCCCATAAAAATGGTCTGTAGTGATTTATTACTTTTCTTTCTCCAGATCTTGCATGGGATGCTTTATTTTTCCTTTCACTGTTAAAAACCTAACTTCAAAGTTGTATTTTTAAAATCTTAAGTTTAGGAAACTTAAGATTTACTTTTATTTCTAAGTCACTTTTGTATAGATTTTGGAAGGGATCTGAAATCCAACATATATTCCTTTATCGGAGGAAGAATCAATTTTTTTTCAGTTTCAAACAGTTTTAAGTCAATAAAATATAACTGAGATCAATAACTCTTTTAAATCTCTCTTGAAATAAATAACGCACAGTAAATGCATTTGGATACATATCCAAAATGGATATATTGTACATTTAGATATGAATCCATGACCAGTATGCGCTGTAGACATATGGATACATAAGATGATTGATCAGGTGCCACAGTGTCACAGTGCCTGAGGGACCACTTGAACTGCAGTAAACAAATTAATGAGCTGCTGAACCAAGAGTTGAGACAAAGTTAATGTGTTAAGATGCAAAAGGCTGGCTTGTGAGTGGTCATGTAGTTCATTTTTTGAACAGCAGATTGTGGATTAAAATCAGAGTGAGAGCAAGCTTTCCCTGATTAGCCAGTGGAATAAGACACACAACAATTTAATGAATTGCGTTTTCGTAACTTAATCTTAAATTTGACAGTTATAAATAGCATTTTGACTAACTTAAGCTGACACAACAGATCATCTCTTAGTTGAGTAAATCTAAAAAGCCTTTGTCATTGATTGCCCTTTTAAATTGTTTTTCAACACCTTTGGGATGCTGAATCCATGTGCACACTATTTGTGTCCAGCACGCCTGTGTGTTTCTTTTGTTTCAGCTGGCGCATGATGTCAGATGTTTGGTGGTTATCTGAGTCTTTTAATATCAAACTCAAGGCACTCAGATAAAAGGTTATTTTCTCGAGTGATGAAAAGGCCCTGTTGTCTTTCGCTTTTATCAGATTTGTTCGGGGCTCGATTGGAAGCGTGTGACACACCTCGGCTCCTCTGTGTATTGTGAAGCTTTTTCTCGAGGCAGGGATGCTGGGATACAGTCAGCTAATTTTAGTTTGGCATTATCCATGTGCTCTTTGCAGACAAAACAAAACCTGAATAAATAGTTTGCATGTATCATACAAATAACCCGAGTAAAAACAAAATCTGCTTGTGGCTTGAAACCAGCATCTGGTTTTTGGTGAAACATTTCCATTACAGAAGTTGTTGAAAGCATAATAATGAGCCGCTGTCAGTAGCTATAGGCTGTAGGTAATGAGGTGGTTGAAGACATTTTACATCTTTACAGGCTTAGAGGAAAGTTACCAAATTAATGTCACTTTGATGTTTTCCATCTGACACAGAATTCCCCCAAATCTCAACTGCATCTTGCATCTGCATATGTTTCTGCTTAATATTGTATGAAAATGTCACCCTGGGGACTGTTTCACTCCTTTATATAAAATTACTGTACAACTGATTCCCACCATCCATCTCCATGTTACATGTTGCACTTGGAATTCCCAGGCTTCTTAAAACTGTAATTCTTAGGGTATTTTGTACGTGAGAATTCATTTGTTATTCCCAGAATTTTCATGTTTTTCTGCTTGCAAATAATGGTTTCCTTAAGTTGTGGCGTGACTAAAGGCAAAGTTATGCTAAAAAGACCAGCAAATGTTATATTCAGCAGTGCAGTGAGGTGAGCTGTACATCACAGAGAAACGTGGGCGTGATATAATTTGACATGATGATAAAAACATACATTCTGAGAGTCTCTCCTGCAACTCATTCATACCGCTGCATGCAATTAAAGGAGTGCATAGCTTCCCATTCAGTCAGTAATAGCTTCAACTTCAGAGCAGACCCACTCTACAAAGTTTTGTGATTGTGGAGACGGCATAAAGTAATTTTGTAACCAGAAACGGTCAGCCAACGATGATGCAGCTAACAGTTATTTTCACTATTCGTCATTATGAGGTGTAAACAAAATTTTGGCCCTTAAAAATCAAAAACTTTGCCTGATAGAAATTTTGCTTCTCTCATCTTTTTTTTTTCATCTTCTCTTGCACCTCTGTGCAATTTTCAGAGCAGCTGCTATTTATAGATCACTCTGTAGAAGTCCTTTTATGCTCCCGTGTACTTGTGTCTCTGTAGTGTATGCTGGATCTCCTTCAGTGTGTCAAAACAGTAAAACTTTAACTTAACTTTCATTTTTGGGAAATGGACGAAGTTGCAGGGAAGTGAATCTGGAGTCAGTCCAGGTGGAGTGTGACGATTGTGTTGATGTGACCGAAAATCTTCTGCATTTTTAATGTGCTCTGTGCTGGCACATATTGGCAGGCACAAGAATTCCAAATTTTCAAACCAAATTTGTTATCTGCTCTCTGTGCACATTTGACAATTGTGGAGAAATCACATGACATACAGTTCAAGTGATTAATCATGGACACTTCCAAGGAGTGATCTAAAAATAGCGTCTGTGCTGGAAGCTGTCTGGACATGCCTGAGATGATGATCTTGAAAGGGGAAATCAACCAAAATGAAACAAGGTGGGGTTTGTAATTTTATGGGCCAATACATATAATTTTTTTTTTTTTGAATCACATCTCATATTTGTCGCTTATTTTTGTTTGTTTGTATTTTGGTTTTCCTAACATTCTTAACATTTCACAGATATTAGTTAAGTAACATCAGTGTGTGAACACACAGCCTCAAAGCCCCTTCAAGGTAGTCTCCTTGGGCCACTCTGCACTGCTTACAGCACAGCTTCTGCTTTTATATTTCTCCCTGGAAGTTCTGTTCGGTCCACTTGTATCTTCTCCAGTGTATTCAGAGACAGCCCTTTTCAACTGGAATTTCATTTTGTGGAAGAGAACAAGGTGGCAGGGAGCCAAATCTGGCTTGTGGTGAGCTGTCACTGCCTTACAGTGGCACTACAGTTGGGTTGTAGCTGGAGACTCTCATGAGCCCCAGTGATCCTCAAAGTAATAATAAAGTCACTTTGACACAAATGTTGATGTTACCTCCCTGCATAAGTTTGAGGTCACATGAAAGTGGTCAAAAACGGGACTTCTGGGAAGTGATCTGGAAGTTGTCCAGAGCTGCACAGGGAGATGACCTTGAAGGGAAAATTGAAAAAATTGAAATCAAGTATTTTTTCCTTATGATTGCACCTGAAAGCTGTCAAGCTATCACATTTAAGAAGCAAAAATTTTTTAATCTTTGCTTTAAAGTGACTGGCATGATAGTTATCAAAATACCCTTTAAATTCCCATCAGGAGAGACTGTTGCATGTCTGTTCTATTATTTGCATTATTTAATGAATTTCATGCCTTTCTGAATATCTTTGAACAACACATTTTATTTAAAGCCTACTGAGCCCTATCTCACGGCCTTCCATGTGGATACCTTCTATTTTTTTTGTTCTGAATTCTCCATACTTTGGTGGGAAAATTTAACTTCCAAACTCATGAGAGCAAAAAACACAATTATCGGGCAGTCACAGCCACAACCCCAGCTTCACACATGCAGATAAATATTGTGCACAAATTCCTTTTATCCATGTCTGTTGGTGGAATAAGGAAGGCAGTAATGTTAACAGGATGTTTAAAATACGACCCTTCGAGAGGGTATATTTCCAGTGTGTTTGAGTGTATATTTCAAGATGTGGTGGAAGTCGGGGGTGATCCTTGCAAATGGTGTCATGACCGTGAAGGAGACATCTTTGGCCGCAGATTGCTGCAGTACCTGGAGGCCCAGCAGCACAGTCTGCTTTTCCAGTTACCCCCTCTCTGGCTAAATGGATGATTGTGATAAATGTTGTTTCATCATGTGCTGTTTTGGCAATGTATCTCAAATGAGTGTGTTTTAAATATCCTTAAGAGGATAGGAAATATATGCAAATGACAGAAATATAGTTCACATTACTTACACAGTCCTGACAGTCAAGGAAGGTTTTAAGCTTAGTATAAATGATTGCTATGCGAAGGGGTCTTTGGCTGAAAAACGGACACGTGACTGACCTCTCAAATGTGGTTGTTTCACACGAGAGGAAGGAGGGTGTTCGGGCCAGGAGAAGATGTCTGCTTGTGATAAGGGTTTGAAAGTATGGCTAACATCCACTGCCAAAATAGCGGCTTTGACATAGAAAATGCCTGGTTGTAACAATTGGGGGAAGAGCCCATTGTGCTGGTATGCAGGAAGCCATAGCCTCAGATGAGAAGTCCATGTGTGGGGCTTCCCTGTCACTGCTGTGTGTGTGTGTGTGTGTGTGTGTGTGTGTGTGTGTGTGTGTGATGTGCAATAAAAGATTGAAGTAGAGGTGGCAAGCGCATTCACACTCTGAGGTGCTTGCCCTGCCTCAGAGACACATCTCGTGACCTTTCTGCCTTTGTATGGTGTGGGGTTTGCGTTGACAGATGGACATGTGCGTGTATGCTCACATGTGGGTGGATGTAGAATACGTGGGTCTTTTGTTTGCTTAAGTACTGTTTCCTCAGAAGTAGGCTTTGAAAAATGAGACTTTGTGTTGGTGATTGTTTTATTAGTCCTTGCATTGCAAGCATGGGGAAAGTTCTGGTAGACTTGGCTGCTTGCACCACCGGTGTACAGTTTTCCTCCTTAAACAGTCATGCATGTGCAGATAGGAACAGTACTCAGAGCAGGGCAGAGCAGTGTGTTAGACGATTACAAGGACAGTAAATATGTCTGAAATGGTGTTGGAGGATCTTGTGGGGCAGTGAAACATGTCTTAAATTAGTCAGACAATTTGCCGTCTCATTGGCAGGATGTGTGAGCCTAATTGTCTTTCTCGCATGTGCATGTGGGCTGTGTTTATCTGTAGCCTTAGCGAAGTTTGATTTTATGGGAAACATCCTGAGTTCAGAATTGTGTGAAGAGAAAATAGATTATCCAGAGAAGCTCTAAACAGGAAAAGGAAGCCGGGTGGAGTTGAATGTGTCGGAGTTTCTTTACAGCCCTACTGGACCCCACATAGTTTCATGACTCTGTAATATATAGTCACAGCACGAACTCTGTCCTGTTCATGCTGTACGTTAAGCATCAGGCAAAAGAGAAGAAAGTGTGAGTTAGTAGTGTGATTATTTCATGTTAAATAAAATAACTTTGCTAAATGTTTTGAAACAAATTCCAGATACCAGAATTTTCTCACTCTTTATACAGACGTAAATCACAGTTTATTGGTAAAGTTGGCTTCAAATTATGAATATTTTATTTCTTAAATATTCATGTTGTGATCCCAATTTTGAATACTGTACCATGTTACTTCACTGTGCTCCCTTTTATCTTTAGTGTGACTTTCCAGAGCTCCTATGAAACCTAAGAGCACTAGACTGTGGGAAATCGTGAAATGAACGTGCTCGCTTACTAAGTATGCATATGCATATAAAAGTCATCTTATATCGACCCTCTGTGCTTTTGTAGGCATACCAACTTTTTAATTATATTTTTGTTTGAATGATGGAAAGTTCAATATACAAGCCAAACTACAAGTAGGGGTACTGGTGGTTTGATTACATGGATAATCACTGTTCATGCTTCATTTTCATTCCCAGTCATGCGTGACAGCCTGCAGACACTACTTATGTACAATACACTCTGCAGTGTTTGTGCAGACTCACACACAAACTCACTGTCACTCTCTGTTCATTGGATTTTCTCACAGATCTACAGTAGCATTTGTAAATTATTTATTTATTTATTTATTTATCTGAGGGAAAAAAGTGTCTCCAGATGCCCCCAATATGTTTATTGTGGAAGTATAATTTAAGATTTATTTAAGATAAAAATTATGATGATTCTGTTTATATAAGATCATGCCATACCAGAAGCAGTACCATAAGAAGACTGGAAAGATGTTTGGATATAAATTCATTGTGGATGTAAATTCTGGGAAATCCCTATACGCTATGCATGTATCTGCCCCTGTCCTTTGCCCTAACTCCATCTTGCAGTGATTAGTGGAGGACACAGGGGTCCCATCAGGCTGTGTTGAAAGAATTCTAAAATCTTCATCCTCCCAGCATTCAGTCTCTCAGTATAACTCTGTCCCAAACTTCCTTTTATAGCCTCATTCAGCTCCTGGTTTTTATCTCCCTTGTCTTCTGTCCCCTTGCTCTTGCTTCATCTATCCCTGAAAGGGACCCTTGGCAGGCAGTGTGTTCTCCCTCTTCCTCTCTGGGCTTGTCTTCTTCACATTTCATCTCTCACCCCCTTGTGTCCTCCTCCTACACATGCATCACTGGTCGTCTGTTTTCTTTCTGTAGAAGTATGTCTTCTCAATGAGCTCAACTGGAAGAACTGTGTTTATAGAAAGAACCTAACACATGCTCCTTTCTCACAAAACCAGTATGTACTATATTCTCAAAAGTATTCACTCACTCATCCAAATCATTGAATTCAGGTGTTCCAAGCACTTCCATGGCCACAGGTGAATAAACCAAGCACTTAGGCATGCAGACTGATTCTACAAACATTTGTGAAAGAATGGGTCGCACTCAGGAGCTCACAGAATTTCAGCATGGTACCGTGATAGGATGACACCTGTGCAACAAGTCTAGTCTTGAAATTTCCTCACCACTAAACATTCTACAGTACAGTCAGCTGTTACTGGTATAATAACAAAGAGTCCTGATCTCAACCCGATAGAATGTCTTTGGGATTAATTAGAGCGGAGACTGTGAGCCAGCTAATCAGCTAAGCTAATCATTTGTTTATTGTAGCTTCATATTTATTAGTCAGTTGTGAGAGTCTTCTTAACACCTTTGAGTCAGAAAACAGTTGAGTTTATTTCTTTAAGAGCAGCTAAACTGGATTTAACTATATTTATACTAATTTAGAACGGCGATACTGACTAGTATCTTATCCAAATTATTTTTTATGTATTTCTCCTCTAAGTATTAGTACCAGTTATCACAAATCCAGTTTTCTGTCTCATGGTAACAACCATAGCAAGAGTCATATTTTTGGGTGGGCTATGTTCTCATAAACATAAACTCTCTTATGGACCTCAAAGGGATTTCATCACCTTTGGGATGGATTAGAGTGTGAGCCAGGCTTTTTTGTCCAATATCAGTGTCTGACCTCACAAATGCACTTCTGCACAAATGGTCAGAAATTCCCATAAACATTCCTCAACCTTGTGGAAAGCTTTTCCAGAAGAGTTGAAGCTGTTATAGCTGCAAAGGGTGGGCTGACATCATATGTTACCCTATAGATTAAGAAAGGGATGTCACTCAAGTTCATATGCGTGTGAAGACAGACAAGTGAATACTTTTGGCAACATAGTGTATATGATCTTATATACTGTTAGATTTGATCCATGGGGGTTTATTCTGGAGGGGGATAAAGCACTCAAGTGTAGACTTGATCATATCTTGCAGGTGGTATGAGGCCATCCATAATAACATAACTATGATCTCAAGCAGGGGCCATCTCTCACTGTTGTTCAATGTGCATTTTTGCCTTCTGGAAAAGAGTCATACACCATTAATTTCCATCCCAGCTGTGGTGTAATTGATTAGACTGAATTATTTCATGTCACGAGAAGAATGTTAACAAAGTTAAATGCGCACTTTGTGATAACATGACCATGTCCAATTTTGTCTGTCTCTCTTATGCCCTGTCTGTACTTTTTTCCTTTTTTTAAAGATCACTGCCATGAAGTTTGGCTCAGATATCCATAGTTCCCAGGAAATGGACCTGGATCATTTTAGTGATCATCTGACTTTTCCCTTACTGACACCATGAGGTTAAAATCTGTGCCATTGCATGAAATGTCTCAAAAACTTATGAATATACTGCAATGCAGTTTGATACTTGCAGTCAGAATTTTAATGTTTTTTATAATTGCTTGATTTTACACTTATTAATAAAGATTCTCTTCAGCTTTTGCTAAATTATGAATTGGCAGAAGCTACAATGTTACATGTACATAACCAGTTTTTAAATACCTGTTTAGCATTTCATTCAGTGAACAGATTTGGAGCAGGCAGCACCCTCTACACTCTGTGTCAATTTTTCATTCCTCACTTTACCACAACTGTCTTTAATCCTAGATCTCAGTCCTCATCTTGCTGACCTTTTCTCATGCTGTGGTCCTAGTCTGCTCATAAAAAAAAAAAAAACTAGAAAAAGTCATGACACTACAGCATGGATCTTCCCATCTGGATATCATTGGTGTCATTTGATGAGCGGCACAACTATCAACACGACAAAGTCTGAAAGGCTGACCTGTAAGCACCAAGGCCCAGAACAGAAATCGGAATAATCCCAGGTTGATTTAGCTCAGTATGTAGCAGGAAGCCCTGATTAGAAGTGTGGCCCACCGGGAAATGGAGTTAAGCCTGTGTTTGACCCAAGGCCAGTTAAGGAGAAGGAAGGTCCCATGTCAGGCCCGGAGCAGAAACCAGAGCTGTGTTTACACTGGAGCCCGGCCACAGCAGCATAGTGGGAGTTTGTCCCGCTGTTTTCAGGTCCCCCTGCTTCAGTTCATGTTCTCCTTCACATCCTGCTCTCTGCTGAGTGATCTGGACCTCTGCATGTCCTTTTCACTATTCCATTACTTGAATTTCCATTTTTGTTCTAGAATCCATCAGTCACACATTTGTTAGTTATATGCTGATTCCATCCAATGCATTCACTTCTTTTTTGCTTTCTAAAATCACTTTTCAGTTTATCCTATCCAGTGGTGCTCCTTTTCTTGTGTAATCAGCATTCCAGCAATTGGTGAAATCCAGGCAAAACAGTTGACAGCTATTTCAGGTTCCAGATGTGGCTCGCATTGAGGAGTTGATGGCAGATTCTGATTCTGGAGTAAGATCTGGATTTTCTGTGTAGAAACGCACTCCCTGACTCACCCTTCATTTTTCTGTGGCTTTGATTATATTGGCTGTCTCTTGTAGTTGGTGCTTTTTGAGGCCTTCTATAAAAAAGTCCTCCTTTTTCCTAAATCAATATCCATTTTCCTAGACTTTCTGACAGACTGTAGTTGCTATTCAGTTTTAAATACAATGCAGGTTAAGCTATAGCAGTTGCTACTACTACGACTATAAGAAACATTGTGTGTTTCTCTCTTTTACAGTACAACTTCTCAGTTTTTGTCCCATCTGTCTTTTCGCTCATTATTCTGAGAACAATGAGCGACAAGACAGATGGGAGAAAATTAAAAGAATATAAGAATATTTTAGCATCACAGGTGATGCTAAAATGTTCTTATGTTCTTTTAATTTTCTGTAGTTCTCTGGAGGCTTGTGAGTGCACACAGGCACAAGGGGACTTCAGCTCTGCAACAGGAAGTTGGTGGAAGGACAGGAAGCACAATTAGCTATACAGAAGTGATAATGCAGTCAAGCCGTAATGTTTATCAAGGAAAAAGAAAAAGCTGTGAAAGTCTATTATGACTGGGACATAATTGTCCTTTTGGGACATTTGGTGTTATATCAAGACATGCCTCTGTTATCACCAAACCAAAACAAACATGGTGATGTTTGATGTTTTGATTTTCCTGCTTCTGTATGTAATGTATGCATATGTGTTTGTTTTACAGTTAAAATCTGATTATTTGATTTCAGTGCTGGACTATTGTCGGAAGGCAAAGCTGCACAGGCTGAATAAACTCTGGCTTTTGACACGCTGCCCTTTTTAAGCCATTTTGTATCAGGTCTTTTGTTAAAATTGTTATTTTGTTACAATTGAGATCAAGCTTTTGAAAAGAAGCAATATAGTTCACAATTTTACAGGCTCATAATGTGAGGGGAACATACAGCGCGTATGGATCATGCCAGACAGCAATAACTGCCAGCATGATCTGGTCTCTGACTCTGTTTGTTTTTTTCTTTTCAGCCCACTTATGTTTAAACCTTCCCAGTCACAGCCACAGGAGTTATTTGGATATGCATCTTTTCTCTTTTTATCCAGTGACTCACAAATGTCTTCACCCAGATTCTTTTTTATGTTGTCCTGGATTCACCGACGCTACAGCGAGGCTTCAAACAGTGTAGCAATGAATCAAGATATTGTTCAGCATCTCTCAACAGGCCTGAGCATTAGCTGGAAAGAATCAGCCCACATTAATAGCGTTTTAAGCACTTCTCGAGGTTTAAACTCTGAATGCATATGGCAGCAGTAACAAAAGTAGTTTGATTTTAAATAGTTTAACAGTATTTGGATTGCTGTAACAGACTGATGAAATGAAAACAAGAAAATGCTAACAAATTTAACATAAACAAATGTCATGCTACTGTATTCTACATCTGAATTACTTTTAATGTGACCATAAGTCTACAGCCAGCCTGGCGGCTCAGTGAGGTTGGTACTTTAGCTGACTGCTAACATTAGCATCCCAATATATGCCTGATGACAGTGATACATTTAATGCTATCCTTTTACACTTTGACTGTTTAATGTGGTAACATTTGATAGTTAGTTTTGACCTTAAGATGAAAAGTTGTTATAACTAAGGTCTCGGTCTTTGGGGATAAGAGTCGAGGACATCCTTAAAGCAAATGAATTCAAAGAAACTAATAAAATCATAAATTGTCATCAGATGATAGACAGTGGTTTTTGACTATCATGTTTACCCTCATGCAACCAAAAGCATGCTCAAACGTGATTGGTCAGTAGAATTCAGACTAATCTTGTCCTTCGCCAGATTTTACATATTCATGTGTAGATACCTGTCTGCAGAGGCTGTGACATAACCAAAGAAATTACAGTTCAGCCAAAGGAATGAATGAACAAATTATTATGACATTTAGTTCAGTGGTTATCCAAACATTTTGAGTTAAGTCAAAATTTTGATATAAAAAACCTGAAATTTCTGGCTTGGCTCTGCCTGGAAAAAAGTTTTTGTTTTATTTTTCTTTTATTTTTTTTGTGGCAGAAACAAGCTTCCATACCATGTGGTTAACATGACTCTTGTTATTTCCCCAGAACAGAAGTTTCCTTTCAATTTACCTCTTGGTTAGAGCCCGACTGTATCGGCTGATATAAGCTGTTTGCCTATACATGTATGTCTGTATTGACATTCATAACAGCTGATAACATTTAAAAAGTAAAGAGAATATAGGAGAAACACAATGTTATGTTATGTTCAACAATGTTATGAGTATTGATTATGCATAGTTTGTTTACCAGAGGGCACTCTGCAACTTCCCTGTTGGCAACATAAGTTTGTAACGCCACAAAATTCCGAGCAGAGTCAGGCAGAGCGTAAAGGGTAATCCATGACTTCTTGTGGCAATAAAGCAAGATTACTTAAACTGCATTGTGATATTATCTTAGTAAGGACTCATAGCAACTACTCGTAACAAATATTAGGGAAGTCTGTTTATGCTTCATGCATCTGAAAGAACAAAAACTCTGCTGATATTGCGGAATATCAGATTTTTAAATCACCGAATTTTGGTATCAGCCTTAAAATTCCTCTGTCAGTCAAACTCTACTCTGGATTCAAAGGTTAGCTCCAGTTTGCGTGCTTGCAAAGAATCCTTCACATAGATGGTTCTCAACTGGCAAAGGGAGTATCACAGCACAGAAATAGTTCAGATATGCATAAAGGCATATCTCACAGCATTTTTCCATCACAGATTCATGCAAACTTGTGTCCAGGTGTTCCAAGTTCACGAGTTTGCACTTTCTCTTTGTCGTCTCCATCATTAGTGTGATGAATGGCAGCTGTAGCCTTGACAAATCATAACAGTGAGAGATTAGACACTGTACAAATGTATACACACAGACACGCACCAGGGAAAAAAGGCACTCTCCATCCAGACCTGTTACCATGCAAACCTTGAAAGAGTGTAGAATATATGATCTTTGTCTTAAAGGGATTTCTTAAGGAAATTTCATAATATTCTAAACAGCCCAGAAACTCAGTTAAGCTGCTTTACTTTTCTTTTCCTCTTTAAAAAAAATAAATAAATCAGCATCAGCATTTTCATTTGTTTTCTCTAATCTACCGCTTTCAACCCCAGAAGCTGATAATCCACTCATATCTGTGCCAATTACAGCAGCTCTTTGAGGATCTAACAAAACAGAAAAGTGCTTATAGAAGGGCTGTAGCATCTACAAAGTTCAATACTAGGTTTAGACACTTGGTTCATTGGCCAAGGTCAAAGTGGAAAGGTCAGATTAAGAATAAGCAAAGCCCTCAGTGTGTTAAACATCTCACAAGTCAACCTCTTATGACCCTCATAGGAGGATTTAGTTTCTGTTGACTTATGTGGTCTTGGGAATCTTCATTATTGTGATCACAGCAGCCTTATTTTACACCTGTCTCTCCTTAGTTGTCCCATGTTCTGCTCACACTGTGTCAATACCAGTCCCAGGTCAAACACTCATCCTGTCTGTGATCTCTGTTCATCTGACACCTTACGTGTAACAGAGAAACCAGCTCAAAGGGAGTTTGCCATTTTATCAAACAAAGTCTTCCTGTGCCATCAGCTTTGATCTGCTGATGTTTAGATGTTCTAATGAAATTTTATCGATGTGACAAATGTGTGCTAAACATTCTTTAGCTACAAAATCTCCTAATGAAAAGAAAATATGTTCTTCTGAGGGATTTCTTCCTTCCACTCACTCCAGTCAGTCATTCTTTGATTCAGCTGTACTGAGTCTGATTGAGTTCGTACTGTTTCTGCATCCTTCATAGGCAGCCTTACTAGGGCCTGAACAGCTGCCCAGAAACCAGGTATCCCCAAGCCCAATTCGGGAAAAAAATCCTGGTATCAATTTATGTGCCACATTCACACAGTGCAGCCAGGAACGTTATCTTCCATCCCCACAGGAATCCATAACATAGCCAGCTGGGTATGTAGTCGGGCCAGAGGAAAGAGGGTTCCCCTTCTCCCAATCTCCTCATGAAGAGAATTTGATCATCAATAGTGTTGAGAGACCAGCTGACCAGATCCATAATTTAAATTCCAGTTCGAGGATGTTGTAAAGGGACACTCTAAGCGGCAAAGCAGCAAAAAGCAGGGGTAGATAGGGAAGGTTGGAGAGAAGAGAAAAATGCCATTTTTACCATTTTTTATTAAGGTTTTTTCCTAATAACACTCTGTTGTCATAAGATGTTTCACTGAAAAATATGTCAGGGGAGAAGTGGAATGTCCAGCTGTGTACTGACTCACATCAGTCTGTGTTTTTATGCCTTTTTGAGCCTGCATGGAATCCATTGAGGTTTGCTTTATGCAACCATCTACACTAATTTGTGGTTTTAAAGATTAATTTTTGGGGTAAAGATTTACAAACTGTTTCAACCTTGTAGAACTTAGCGGTCCGTTCTGTCTTATCGCATGAGTCACGTGGACTTATGATTGTTCTGAAATACCACAAATCAACCCCTGATCCTTGTGGTTTTGGAGGTCTTCAGTCTTGCAGACTGGAGGCCAAAGTGATAAGAATGCCTCTCTAGTTTTAGCCTAAGTCAGAGTCTGACATTATTTCTCTCCACATTTATTTACAGTGTGCCTTCAGTTTGTTTTGTCTGTATTTTCCTTCTGCTTTTGTCTTGTCATCATCCTGTCCTCCTGCCTGAGTTTCTTTGTTGATTTTGGCTGCTTTTGACATTCACAGGAAGTGCTAGGAAGTGGTTTTGTCTGTTGTAAAACGAACATATACAGTACATGGAAAAACCAAGACCGTGGTGAATCAGGCTGACCACATGCGGTCCACACAAACCAACCAACATCATATCTGATTGAGCTGTATGATGGTGGTACAGTATGACTGACTGGAGGCTAAAACAGTCACCGTATAATCAACAACGTCTTTGATAACTGATTTTATTGTTTACTGTTGAAGTTCATTGAATTATGAGGTTTGGTCAGATGGTTATCAGCAAAGCATGCCTTTTAAAGAATCTGTTTTCTACTTTTTTAATAGAGTACAAGACAAGAAGTGGCCAGAAAAAAGTGTATCAACTGGCAGCAGAAGATTAGATTATTTTTGTACCAGACGTAAGCAAACATGATGAAAGGAAATGCTCACAAATACCTCAGAAATCTGAATGAAAATAATTACCTTTCTAAGAGCTGTCCATCTAAATGATGCAGTATGACGTTTTAAACATATCAGTTTCTAAGTCTGGTTAGAAGCTCAGCAGATATTAGCAAAATGCACAAATGTCTAGTTGTCTAGTCGGGACAGACATGCATATAAACTACAACCTGACTTGTTTGTGGAGCTGTGCAGCCACAGTGTGCTTTAGTTTTCTTTGGTTAAAGGTTTGGTGTTGTGGAAATGCAACAATAGATTACAAAGTGTTCTGGCAAAGAAAATAATAGACTCAGAGAAAAGAAAATGTGCAGTTTGTCAAATATTTTCTTTTATCAGGACGCCACCATGTGCATCATTAGATGATATGAGAATATCAAAGCACTGTTGCTGTTCCCAGTGACAGAATGTAATGAATATATATAATAGTCACATAAACACTGCATACAGTTTGTCTTCATAAGGTTTTGGACTATGACACTTTTCCTCTGTAGAGGATTTTAAATCAGTTCAAATGTGACTGAAGTGCAGACTTTCAGCTTTATTTCAAGGGGGTTAACAAAAGTATTGAATTGACTGTCTTTGGACCTCATGTTTTTTGGCTCTTATCTTTTTACAGTTCCAGTGAAAAGCTAATAAAATGCAAGATCAGCACTTGAAATCATCTCCAGATCTTTTATCTGCTGCATTTGCCATGAAATAATGAGGGAAGAGGTCAGGGAATTTGGAACAAGCAGTTTCAGGCCATGAAACTGCTTCGGTTAACTATCCAGTTTCTTTGGAGCCTCTGAAAATGGGGGACTGTGTAATTCCCTAATTCAGTCCTTTAGTTAAACTCCTTGAATTAAGTCTGCACTTCAGTCACATCTTGACTCTTTGCTTTAAAATCCTCTGACGTGGTGTACAAAGGCAAAATTACAAAAAAACAAAAAACAAAGTGCCATTGTTCCTGGTAACATTGACAACAATAATGAACTGTGTATGCATCAATCTGAGGCAAAGTGTGAGAGAAAAACTGGGCGTGAGAAAGCGTGTTGTTGACCCAGCTGGATAAATTTCACTAGCTGTACATATTTTGAAGGAGTGAGGCAATAACTGCAGCCACAAAGAACAGGCAGGCAATGAAAACTACACTTCTCTTTGGGGAAAACAAATATTTTTATGAATATGGCAGCTTAACATACTCTCCACTCATGTTTTAGTGTTCACTAAAACTTTATCTACATGTGTGTGTCTTATAAATCTTGATTTCGAGTACTGTGTGTAGGCAAGACAGCAAGTGTATTTTACCAAATGAGTTTCTTTAAGCAGAAATGGTTCATTTATTTCAAATGAAACTTCTTTTAATTGTTTTTCACATTAACATCTTAGAGCTCTGTTTGCAGTAATAAATTAATTAATTGGCACACAGAAACACATGAAAAATTAACTCCTTTGACAGTAATATGCATTAATGTGCCTATCACATTTAACTGCTTATTAATGTGTGTCATGCAAAAAAGTGATTTTCAGTAGTTGCCAAATAATGATTGTCGGTATTTAAACAGGTGTAAATGACTTTTTGGCCTATAATTTATCAAGCATATCTTTAACTTATCTCTCATGAATGATATCAAGTAATTCTGAGCCAGAAAGAACATTGCTGTCACAAGGTAGAATCTGCTATTAGTTTTTGGCAAAGTGACTTTTATAGATCCTTTATTTATCCAGGCAAAAAGTCTCAGTGAAATTAAAAATGTCTTTTTTAAGGGGAGATATGGCCAAGAGGGCAACAGTAATTGCAACAAACATAACAGTTCTATAAAGATATTTTAAGTGGCCAAAACAGACTTGGATTGATTATAATATAGGAAAAAAAAGTGTACGTACAATCCTGTTGACTACAGACTATTTACCAACACAGGCAAAGATATTAGATTCTGGAACGCTGTTCCAGGTCATTCCGACTCTCTGTAATCCCTGCCTACACTGTGTTGCAAGGTGGTCTGGATTTATTGGTTGCTTTTCTGGCGTGGTGTGGTGTATTATTTGATGTTGTAAATGGTATAAAAATCACACTTTGAACCCTTTGTTTTCATATGTTATTATTTGTGCTACTTCATAATGTAGACTGATTCTTAAAACAGATTCCACAACCAGCATCAGTAGTAGTAATAGTAGTTGTAGCTTTTAAATTATTGTTAAAATCTACTACAAATTCATGTTTTGGGGTATTCTTTGCTTTCAAACCACAAATTAACTACACCACTGTTATTTTGGAAGCAGATGTAGACTTGCCTTTCAAAGTGGTGCCAGGTTGGTTGTGTGGTCCCAAACACAGTTTTACTATCGGGACACGGGTTTAGTGAAAGTCTGTTGCATTTGGTTGTGTTCTATTTAGAGTTTATCATTTAATTCTTAGGCACCAACCAAAATATGTGTTTCTTCTCTTGGTTTGTGTATAGTTATAATAATGACTATAAACCCAGATTGGACCAGGACTAAAATGGAAAATGATTCTTGGTCTTAGTAAAAGATAACTGAAAGGCAAATGTCAAAGGATCTTATGACATGAAATAGGCTTCACATTTTTGAACACCAATATTCTCACAAGCATGTCTCTTTTTTCCATGATATGATAAATTATTGTTCCACTATTTGGACTTTGATTGAATGGATGCAAATGCATGCACCTGCACATTATGAGGAACTCTGTTTCCAAGGTGTGCCAAAGCTATGGAAAAGGTGATGTGACAAGCAGTACGTTATTGTGACTGTGGGTGGAGGAAAACAGGATACTGTAGCACAATCCTATTGTCCTCTGCTGATACAGCCATCAGCTATTTTGAGCCTGTAAATTAAGGTCGGATTGATAGTGCATTGCTCCACAATGTGTAATTGCCTATATGGGACCCATTCTTTTGTGAGTCTATCTGGAGATGACGCAATCTATTGTCTATGTTTTGGACTTCCACCTCAATGTGGAGAAAGGTCATTCCATGACTGTTACATCCTTATTTCCATTGAAAAGGACTTCCTTTTTTTATGTCTCTGCTTCAAAAGTTTAAAAAAAAAAAAAAAAGAGGTAATCCCCCTGCACAAGATGATTGATGTGGATATGCTGTGTTTCACATAATCAGTTGAAATGTGGTAAAGAATGTTGTTTAGTGGAGTCTGACAGCACACGCAGGCTAAATGAAACCCATCATGGCATCAAACAGTGGTTTGAAAGGAACTCCTCAGATCCACTGGTTATTCACAAAGAAATGCAGCCTTTTGCATTCCATAAGGGAGAGGAAGAGGGTCTTTTTGTTGGAGATAGGGGACCATTAAAGGACGATATCTCTCTGGTCAAAGGAGGTCTTTGTGCATGAAGAAGGTCTCAATGTGGCCTTTGTAAATGGGGCTGCTGGGATCGGCTGTCAAACTGAGAAGGGGGAATTATTCTGATTCTTTATCTGCCACTTTGTTGCCATTGTGGGCATAAAGTGCTCATTTAGATTTTTTTTTTTTAATGAAAGGGGGTGGGGGGTATTGAGGCATTTGCAGGCCTATGCTGGCTATGGTATGGGTGCGTGGGTGGAAGACGTAGGTAGGCATAAGAGTGTGAGACGTCATAAAATACTTCAGCTACATGGCAGCCTCTCTGTAATATCTCTATGTGCTACTAAAATGTCACAGAGTGGACTTTTCAGCCCGTTCCCTAAACATTACTACCTTGGAACTGAGAAAGCGACTCACCTTCTGTGTGTGTTTCATTAGTGTTTTTTTTTCTCTGTCACACCAAGTAAAAGTTTAATGGAACATGTTAAACTCTGCAACTGCAGTTTTCAGGTTGCACAGTTCAATGGAAACTGTGCTGGGTGGTTTAAGGCATCATAAACTTACTCACAAATATATTTAAAGAACAGCTGAATTAGGGGTCCCTTATTTACAGAAATTAAATCAAACCGATTTTTTGAAGTCCATCTGTTTTGTGGTGTCAAGGGTTAAGGTGTGGCTCCGAGCATGTAAAGTTGTGTTAATGGTTTTGTCAAGAGTTCAAAAGTTTCTGCTTCACAGGCATTATTTGTCCAAATTGGATTGTGAATGGGGATTTTATTTGAAGCCCAGAATAAAAGTTCTCCAAGACTCTGTTCTGATTTAATTAATGTCTCAATCTATCTCAGTTAGCTTAGGGTCTTGACACCTGTGACCTGTGAGTTGGGAAAGCCAGCATGTGACTACTTTCCTTTTCTTTCTTCTGGCTATGTTGTGCTTATGTCGTGTCTAGCACAGATGAGCCAGTGATGGTGGGTGGTTTGGTTGGTATGCAGACATCTAAGGACAGATTGTCCCCATCAGTGACTGGACCCAGCTTTTTTTTTTCTTTCTTTTTTTCATAAACAGACGGGTATCAATTATGAATGGATGCCCGCCGTGACTCATTCAAGCCATTTCCAAAACACCCTTTCTGCACACCCTTTCCGCTCAACTGTGCAGACAGTAGTGCCACAGTCATCTGTGCTGATTTAACTGAGGTGCTGGCATAATCAGCAGCATGCACAAAAAAAGACAGTCACACCTGAAGTGCACAATATGTAATGTGCTTTTATTCTTTGTTTGTTTTCGCAGGGTGGGAAGAAGCACAGTGTCCCCTGTGGTGGCAGAGACTGCAGCGGAGGCTGTAAATGTTTCCCAGAGAAGGGTGCCAGGGTAAGTTTCTTTCTTTAACCACTGTTCCAAATAGGTCTGCGAACACCCCTCTCTGTCTTTGTTTCTGTCTTTTTCCTTTTTAAGTTCAGTGTTAACCGGCTCTGCCCATTGCCTTTCACTCTGGAATACCAAATAAGGCCATGATCACACATGATGGTGTGTGTTAAAGTCTCAAGCAGAGGATAAACTGACGAGCTGCAGAATAAGAAAAATATATACATTTTAAAACTATGAATTCTGTGAAGTCCCAGAATTTAAAAGCAACCAGAATGGGGGGCCTTGTGAGGTGATTCCTCTTGATTAATCACCTCACAGGTTAATCACTCTTTCCAGCACAAATCAATACCAATGTCATGCCTGATCATAGCCTACCAGCCCTCTTGTGGGTAATCAAAGTGTCACAGCAATGCAAAATTAGCATGTTAGATTACAAGTCTGTTATGAGTGTTTCACCATGTGGAGGATTGTGCTGCTGAAAGTCATTAGTTTGACATACTTATCACCCTTTCTTGCAGTCTAAGAGATGGATTTCACATGATTAACCTCTGTAAAAGAAAAGGTCAGAGAGGAAGAAGAAGTGTCTGGCGCGTGGGAGACCGAAAGAGAGGGTTTTAAATCAGAGAGACAGACTTAGACTAAACATATTGAGATAACGTGCTCAGAGTGTGTGACGGGTTTCTGCATGACTAAATGCTGTGTTTTGCTTCGGACACATGCTGCACAAATCATCAGATGGCTTTTTGATTATTACACTGGGGGCTTTACGTCCTTAAAATATCATAACTTTGACACGGCCAGCTCCTACTTTCCACAGCAAGTCACGTATCTAGGAGTTGAAAGACACGTGGTGTCATCTGTTCTGCAAAATCTTGTTTTTTTTTATTTTTAATAATAAAACATGGGGATTAAGAGGGGATGTAAAGACATGCTTTATGGGTTATCTTATCTTGCACAGGAATTGATATAAATACCTCTAAAATCTTAGCCTCACTCTGAGCTCATCTGCAGTACTGTGGATGAAACAAGGACCTGCTGGTTGAGTGCTGTGACTTTAGGTCATTTTACTAACCAAACTGTAATCTTTCCTAATCCCAGTTAAGTGTTTTTGTCTCCTAGAGTTAACCACAGATGGTGTCTGAATGTGAACTCAAATCTGTGTGCTGAGTGTTGTTTGCCCGCATCCATCACAGCTACATAAGTGTGTTCAAGTTCATAAATGTAGCTCTTCACTCACCCTTCCGAAAACGTCATCTCTGAACACCATCCTGCCTGTTAATGCATTGTTAAATACTCAAGCGACATAATGGATTTTTGTGCATTTCAAGACAAACTTTCCAGATGATTAACTGGCCAGCTTTCATTGTTTCTCTTTTCTTCTAAAGACTCCTCATCGAACCAATAAATGTCCCAGTCTAGCTGTGTGATGTGGTAAATTTGGGGACTGAAATCCAGCCTTGTAAAACCTCCCGCCTACGAGAGAGCATCTCCTGAGGGAGATGTTCGTTCTGAGGTGACAAAAGGAATGTCTAGTAACTTGACTTTGGCATGCACCGATAATTTACCAGACCAGCTTTACTGTCAGTCTGACCTTTGCTGTGTATGTAGGAAACCCAGTAAAAAGTCTTGGAAAGACAGAGCGGGAACTTCCACATTCCACATCTGAAGGATTCAAAAATCTGATGATGGGCTCAGCAGATCACTTAGGCTTCCTCCCTTCTTCTCTTTCACTTTTACTGTGCCAACCAGAAGCGAAGGAAAACACTGACATTGTCAAGTGTTGCTGCAAGCTAAAAGACAATGAATGGTTTTCCTTCCTTGGCATGGTTTGTGCTTTGCCTGTGAAAACAAGAAAAAATATCACAGATCAAACATCCTGGTCTGTTAGAGATGAACTGTACAAACATACGTCAAACACAAATGGTCCTTAACCCAGAGGAAGCCAGATTCTGTTGCTAAAAAGACAGGCATTATTTCCTGGTCTTTGTCTATCGCTTCTCATCTTTGACTAGCTGTTTGCATATTTAAAGCTTAAATTCTCTTATTTCTAATAATCGTGTGCATATTTTGATTCAGTTAAAATGTTACAATGATTGTTATTTCACCCCAGTTGTTGCGCTTGTTTATGAACACACTAGAAGTTCAAGTTAGGTCCCTCGGATGTGTTTACCCCTCCCTGCCTTTTGCTCTAAAAACACTTCTTCCAAAACCTTCCCCCTGAGGTAAGTCACGGAGAAGAGGGTCAGACTCATCCTGTGCAGCTGTCTGCTTTGGCTGAGATTTCACACAGCTGTCGTGATTGGGTGATGGCTGCTAATGGGAAAATGGCATGTCAACATGATGCTTCAGTGGAGCAGAATTATCTTAGTCCAACTTTTCTTTTTATCTCGGTTTTTCTGTATTCTGGTTTTAAGAAAATAAAAAAATGGACCTCATCAGAGTTTAGTGGAAGAAATGTCAAAGCTGCTGTAGTTGTTTTTTGTTTTTTTTTAAATAAATAAATAAATCCACAGACAGAATAAACGACGGACATAAATATCGTGGTGTTGCCTGTTGACTTTTGAGGCCCCATTTTGGTATGTTGAGATGAGCGTTTGTGCCATCAGCATCTAGCAAAAATAATTTTTTTTTAAAGAGACGTAACAGTGTAATTGCATGCTGAGCGTGCGGTTTCATATCACAGACAATCCTCCCTTTTGAATTATGATGTGACCAGGATGTACAAAATATGCTTAATTTTTTAATTTAATATGACCCAAAATGAGTGGCTGAGACCATAAACTCAGCAGGGAAGTGCTCACAGAGGTCAAGACAGAAAGCCATTTCCCTCATAGACTTCTATAGGACCAGAAGTCTTTTTCCAACCACAGCTATCACTATCTGGTGGTCTCCAGGTGGAATGCAAGTTTAAGATGCTTCTGCAATTTAAAAGTCAGATGTTTCCTTCAGGGGTGGGTGGAGATTTATCATATTCATGCTAACAACTTGGTAACAAAGTTAGTGTTGCACCTACACTTTGATTTATTGATACAAAATGGCCAAAATCTGCTTAATGAAGGTTGATTCAAAAAAGGTAAATGTGGTAATCTTTTAATATTAAAAGCATAAGATGAGAGCAATGCTGGAGGGAAACAAGAAAGTAAAAGTGCAGACAGAGAGAGCGTGAGAGAGAGATGGAAGAATGAAAGTGATTCTTCGTGAAGACTAAATATGTTAATTTCAGGGCTTTTTTGCTGTGGGGTGGGGGGAGCAGCAACAGTACGCTTCCAAAAGTCCTCATTGTTCTTTTGCGTCATTAGTGGAATTTTTTTTTTTATTTCCAGTCATGAGAATGGTAATAAAAAAGGAACGTAAGTACCCTAAATTGTAGTAATGAGAAAAGAAATTAGGAACACAAAGCGTTTGAAGTAATTCACAAGACTTCACTTTATAGCTGAGGAACATGGGCACAAGTATAATCACACAGTGTGATCAAATTCAGGTGTAAGCCATTCTGCAAGTTACTTGGGGTTATAAAACATCTATTTTATGGCCTCTAAAGCCTAGAGAACCAGGATGACATGAGAAACTGAACACAAGGCAGTGCACATGCTCAGTTTGGAACTTATTTAACAGATCAATGATCTCTTTTGTGCTGTCAGTTTTTTGGGTTTTTTTTTTTTATTTTGGTTTCTAGAACCAGGCGCCAACTTTAACACAGAAAACAAAACTTTGAGGTGAAAAGATCAGCAGCAAAATCGGCGTGAGCTCATCATATCTTCTCAACCTACACAGTGAACATGGAGACATGCATGCACTGAAAAAGAAATAAAGAGAAGTCATGACTGGGAAACCATTATAGCAGTACGGGGAGAGACGCTGTCCTCTCCACCATGAGAAACATGTCAGCGCTGATGAAGGACAGGAAATGACATGTTCTGAGGAAGCCGAGCACAATGACAGTCCACTGATCTTTTTTTAATATAGACGCGCTCTGTTTTTGTGAGAACAAGTTGGTCTGTGTGTTTGGGTTCATCTATAAAAAGATGTCCTCCTTCCATGAAAACAAGTGCATACCTGCATTCTTAATCCAGTGCCTGTGCCTGTCATATACTTCCCTGTGTGCTTTGGGACGGCCACTGAGAGGAATGTTGTAGGCTTGAAAAAGACACCCCCCCCCCCCGAATGTCACTGCATCAAAGGCCGGACCCCTTGACTGATGGATTCCAGGTTTCGATTTAGTTTGGAGGATCATAAACTTTAGCCACTAAGGATATTTTGCTAATCCTCACTCACACTTTCATGTTAAAAGCAAGGCTGTTTTTTCTTATTCCCTGAAGCTGTTTTGCCTGACAGTAGTCATGTGCTTACAAAGAGTATATTGTAGCCTTAGCAAACCCTCTGTCTCAGCATGCACCTTGTTTTCAGAATCAACTCTTGAACTTACATCATGCTGAACGCTATTTGAGCTCTTAGAGCTGTAGCTGTCAGCAGTGGTCAGTGACATTGATCAAACATGACTCATGGAAACTGCCTAAAAGACAGCAGAACAGGGGAGGGGGCTTAGTGAGATGATTTACTGGCAGAGTCGTCTTACCAATATGTATTAGTAAGCTGCTGTAGCTTCTTATGTGATTTGTAATGGCAGTTTTAAACTGTAAGCCCATCTCCAAACCTGCAATCAGGGGCCTCATCCATGTCTGTAGTCCCTCTCCCCCTGGCCTTGACCTTGTCAAAGAAGAGCTACTAACTGTGGAGTTATGATGCAGTAGATGGGAGGGGAGCGAAGCAAAAACCTGCTGCTATCACTAAAACTCTTGGATGGGAGGATTTTCTTTTCATAAGACTGTTGGAAAGAGGAATTCAGCAGGGATCACCGGCTGCCAGTGTCCTGTGTGAAAGTACTGGACAAACAGACAACAGCCAGCTGTTTGCGTGTGTTAATACAGCACAATGTATTGAGCAAAGGAGGCTAGAAAATATCATTGGTAGCTGTTCTACAGGTCAAGATAAAGAAAGGTATTTCAGTCACTGTAAAGATGTAAAAAGAAAAATGGTGAGGTATAAAACTGATGAAATACAGTTCAATGAAAAAGTGTTTGCTGCCTTCCTGATTTCTTAGTTTGTTCGTACATTTATATTATGTTCCAGATCATCAAAGAAAATTTAATATTAAACAATAACCCGAGTAAAGACAAAATGCATTTTTTTTAATGAGGATTTCATTTATTAAGGGAAAAAAGCTATCCAGACCTACCTGACCACGTGTGAAAAGTAATTCCCCCCCTCCCCCACACACATCCACCCTCAATCCACCCACGCCTGATTAGTGCCAGACCTGTTAAATTAAAAAATCACTTAAATAGAACCTGTTTAACAAAGTGAATTAGGCTAAAAGAGTACATCCCACATCATCCCACAATCTAAATAAAGAACTGAGAAAGTCACTGACATCTATCAGTCTGGAAAGGGTTACAAAGCCATTTCTAAGGCTTTGGGGCTCCCAACAAACCACAATGAGAGCCATTATCCACAAATGGAGAAAACCTGGACCAGTGGTAAACCTTCCCAGGAGTGGCCGGCCTACAAAAATTGATCCAAGAGTCAACAAGTCATCCAGGAGGTCCCAAAATAACCCAGAACAGCATCTAAAGAACTGCAGGCCTCACTTGGCTCAGTTAAGGTTAGAGTTCATGATTCAACAATAAGAAAGAGACTGGACAAAAATGGTATCCATGGAGGAGCTCCAAGGAGAAAACCACTGCTGACCAAAAAGAACACAAAGGCTAATCTCACATTTGCCAAAGAAAACCATCTTGATGATCCCCGAGACTTTTGGGAAAATATTCTGTGGACCAATGAGACAAAAGTTGAACTTTTTGGAAGGTCTGAGTATTGTTACATAAAACTAGGTATAAGTATAAAACTAGCACAGCATTTCATGTGGTAGTGTGATGGTCTGGGTTACTTTCCTGCTACAGGACAACTTGCCATAAATGGTGGAACCATGAATTCTGCTTTCTACCAGAAAACCCTGAAGGAAAATATCCGGCCATCAGTTTGTGCCCTGAAGCTCAAGCTCACTTGGGTTATGCAGCAGGACAATGATCCAAAACAAGAAACAAATTTAAGGATTTGGAGTGGCCGAGTCAAAGTCTGGACACAAGTCTGATTGAGATGCTTCGGCGTGACTTGAGTGGGTTGTTTATTCTGGAATGTGGCTGAATTAAAACCATTCTGCAAAGAAGAGTGGGCCAGAATCCCTCCACAGTGATGTGAAACACTCATTGCCAGCTGCAAATGCTTGATTGCAATTCTTCCTGCCTTGGTTTGCACAACCAGTTATTAGGTTTAGGGGCAATTATTTTTTCACACAGGGCCAGGTGTGTTTGGATATCTTTTTTCCCTTAATAAATAAACTCATCATTTAAAAACTGCATTTTGGATTTACTTTGGCTCTCTTGTCTAATATTCAAATGTGTTTGATGATCTGAAACCTGTAAGTGGGACAAATATGGTCTCTGGAGCTTGAAAAAAGACCTGAAAAAATCTGGATGCCTGAGAACCTACACAGACAAATATGCAGGAAGGGGCCAAATACTTCTTCACAGTACTGTATTAATCTTAAGTGTCCTCACTGCGCACTTGTCACCCCTGTGGAAATCATTTATGAGTGGAGGTTAAAGTCAAACATGCTGAAGCTGTATATATATATATATATATATATATATATATATATATATATATATATATATATATATATATATATATATATATATATATATATATATATATAAAATGTAAGTCCTAAGTCCTGTTTAATGCTGCAAGCCTCATATTTTGTACCTGCAATTTTTTAGCATTTCATTTCAAAAAATGTTTTTAATCACATATTTTTCCTTTCAAATAACACAAATCTATTTGTCACAGTCTGAGCTTCAGCCTTTAAACTTTTGTGGATCTCAGTGGGAGCTAAATTTTCCACACAGCACACTGAGCTTTGGGAACCAAAACAGAACCAGCTCTGGTGGAAATGCCCCCTCTGTGACCCCTTTCACATTAGAGTCCTTTCATAAACTGGCAGTACAACAGCTTTAAATGAAGCAGATTTGAATGTTTGTATGTGTGTATTTGTTAACTCAGTTCACTACAGAAAGTGAACTCTGATTTAAAGGACAGCAAACAGGAAGACGCATGCAGTCCATAATTCACTGTAATGCAGATCACAAGACCAAATCATATTTTGCTAAACACGTCTCTGTCTGCGTCTACTAAAACAAAAAAACATCTCTTTCTCATTTTTTCCATTTCTGTCAAAGCCGAGTTTGACCCGCTGTCCTGCACCCAGCTGTGCTCCAGTTTTAGAAACCTTAAAATGTGTCTCTGTCTCACATTTTCAGAAGATGGCTGCTTTCAGGACTGGGATTTGTGCTGCTGAACAATGATTATTTGGTCCAAGTTTAATGACAGAGTCCTTCTAGAATCAAGTCTCACCAGTTGGCAGCCACCATGAGAATAAGCAGGTTTTTGGTACTTATTTTGAAGCCACCATCTAAAAAATTTCTAATTTCATCATTTTTGGGGCATAAAACTCACATGACTGGAACCGGCCAGATCTGAATTAAAAAATATATATTGAAAAAGTTCTGAAATAAGGTTGGAAACTGGCTCAAAGCTCTGTTTTGCAGTGCAACAACAACAATGATGCCAAAAACATGTTGCCTACCCCCCTGCTTTTGTGGCACAACATTCGCAAACAGTTAGCCCTCATTCTCAAAGCCTTTTTCTGTTGTATCCATCCACCCACTTTCTTAACCGCTTGTCCAGTTCTAATAAAAATGAGTGTCTGTGCCTCCAATGGTATAGTGATTAATACATTTGCTTGTTATTCCAGCCAAAGACAAAAATCCCCCTTGGGGTTGTGTCAGGAAGGTCATCTGGTGTAAAACATGCAGAGTTACCTGCTGTGGGAACCGCTTGAGGCAAGGGGAGCAGCTGAATGGAGCTGTATGTTGAGAAAGAGTTTAATCTCATCAGAACTGCTTAGCTTATAGTAGTAAGGCTAAGTCTGTACTACAATTCAAGAAGAAATCTCTCTTTATTTTCTTGCGTTCTAGCAAGGATGTTGATTTTTGAATTTGCCTTGCAGCTTTTATTCTGGAGCACAACATTGTGTACATAGTAACTTCTTTCATGTAAGTGACCTTTTACAACAGTCCAGCTGAAAATATTAAAGGACTGATAAATCTGCTAGTGACAGTCTTTCAGTAAGCAGACCAAGAAAGATAAAGAATTCCAAGCAGTAAATCTTCTGTCATCATTGTAAACTGCATCTATGCTGCATGAGAAGAGAGAGCTTGACAGGCTTGGATAGATGTATAAAAACTCTGCTTCTTATACATCTTGAAATCCTATGATGGCCAGATTTCCTCATCACAGTAGGAAAAAAGTGCAGATTCAGTAGTCCACTTTTTATGCATGTGTTTATTTAGGCTGTAGACACTGACTGTGTGAGAGCCAAATGGGAGCACAATCATTGTCTAATGCAAGAGCATGGGTGGAGGATAAACCAATAAAAGTGTGCAAATCATAATCTTATAAAATTCATTTTTAATATAGGTTGCTGGTCTTGGTAGAAGATGCTCCCTCCTAGGTGCTCTTTTAGTTACCATCTGTAGCTTGGCTGTGTTATCACCAGGCAGCACATGGTGTGAGTGGAAGGGAAAATGAAGTGAACAGAGATAGAGATAACAAGAATTACCCTGAGATTTTCTGCTTCATGCTGTCGTCGTGACTGTGAACTTCAGCATACTTCAGTCATAGTTGCAGAGAAATGTGACATTACAGTAGGTTTAAGTCATAAAATAAGACTCATCCCAGTTTTGTAACTGTTTCCTGATTGTTTTCCAGTGGACACCTTCCGGTGCCATCCATCCCCTGCTGAGTTTCATACAGACTCGCACTACGATTGCATCTGTCTGGACTGTCACCTCGTGATAGGAACACTGGGTCAGGAAATGTTATGGTTGGCGATGAAAGGTCTCAGGGCTGTAGGAAAAATGTGACCAGAGTTTTGGGTCATGGCAACAATGCCATGTGTTCTCCATCAGGCCTTGTTGTGAAACCTACACTGGGGGCGGGCTGCAAAGGAAACAATTAGATCTCCTCCAAGTAGTCGCGTATTTATTCCTTCCTATTTTCTGAGAAAAAAAACATGTTTTTAGTGCAGACTCAAGATTTGGCCCCACATAGCAGTGTTTCAACATCAAGGATTGTGTAAATGTTGTGCAATATGTGGTTAAATCCCATAGCCTAAAGTCAAGGTAAAATCCAATCCTCCACTGATCCTAGGACTATCAATTTGATATGATTTACATGTAAACCTGAGAAATCACGTGCTAAACCATTTATTTAGTGAGTAAACCACACACATGCATGGACCTTTGGTCTGATTCGCTCTCTTGCAAACTATCCAGGAATCGCAGCTGGAATGGCAGCGGGTGCTACATTCCCACATGGGAAAAAAGCAAAGAAGAAAAAACTCTTCCATTCTTCAGTCCACATTGGACTGTGGGCTTGGCCAGTTGGATGGGTTGGTGAGTGCAGAATAAGACCCCGGGGATTACATGGGTATCCCTGATAGTAAAGTGACTGGCAGAGTTCCACATTAATCAGGGCCAAGATTACAGCTGGGAGTTTGATCCTAAATCTAATATATCAGATCTGGAACCTTCTGTTACTGTGTCTTTGTTTTGTTATTTAACCATTTATAAAATAAAAATTTTGAAAAATGCTATATCCATGAAGCTAAAACATACACATGGTACACACTGGGTTACAGTGATTATTTTTATAATTTTCTTTGTTGGTCTGAATGTAAGTTTGGCCTATCCAAACAAAAGTAATGGGATAAATAGCACATGAAATACCAGTGCCATTTCTAACCTTCTCCTGTCTACCTTCTGTTCTCTGTTTTCAAGAAAGAGATCTAAAACAGGTGGACCCATCCACTGAATGCAGTAAACTCTGCTGGCTCATATTTCACACACATAGTTCTAAATATCATTAAAAAAAACACGCCCAAACTGGAAAAAAAAATTACTTTAGACAGAAATTAGCTGCAAAAGTGTGGTCTCAGACAAATGAGAAGATGGCAGCATCTGTCCTCCCTTTCTGATGGAGGGCGGGTGTGCTCAAAAAGTTTGTTTTCGTGGTGCCATAAAAGAGGCAGAGCTGGAGTCCCGCAGTGTAAAAGCTGTTAATTTTTTACAAGCATCTGTCCTCAAGCCAGTAACCTTCAGACTACTAAGCTACTTTCAACTGCTTTCAGATGCTCCCTTAGTCACAAGCGGTTGCCACAACATATTTGATTTGGCAGATTTCTATGCCGAATGCCTTTCCTGACAAAACCCAAAAGGGTTTTGTGTCTCCTCCTGGGATCCTTCACTTGCTAGGCTAATGTGTAAACCACTATAATATAGAACCATAATCTGCTGCTGCGGTCCATCTGCTTCAGCATGTTGTGGGTTCAGAGATGCTGGCATCACCAAGGCATTTTCACCCAGAGAACTGCCACTCATTTTCTTTTTTTTGGAACATTCTCTGTAAACCTAGAGATAGTTGTGAGGGGGAAAAATCCCAGTAGAGCAGCAGTTTGTTGGTGTCAGCCCAACTTGAACTTCACCATGTTGTCTTGATGATATCTGCAATGCTAAATAGACTGAGTTGCTGCCATGTGATTGGCTGATCAGATCCATGTGTTAATGAGGAGTTGAACAAGTGTACATAACAAAGTGGCTGGTGAGTGTATAAAACAGCCATGCTGCCAGTTACAGTACACAACTGACATTTTAACATTCATTTGATTTGATTGTTGCGGGATCTTTAGACATACCAGCAAATGTTCCCGGTATCTCAAGGTAGGGCAGCAGGCTCACATTTTTGGTTTTCCATGAAATGTCTTAGTAGCTGTGAGTTTGACAATGCTGTTAGAGCCCAATGAAATTGCCCATTTTGGCCAAGCAACAGATATATTTCATCCAGTCATTGTGTAGAGAAAGAGAGCAAAACCTGACATCTGAGACAGTGGCGCCTTTTCGCATTTTCTGCCACTAATCTTGATCATCGCTGCACTAAAGTTATCATTGCTATTTGTTCTGCTTCCCTACTTTTTTTCTCAGTAATATCCACTTTGGGACAAAATAACTTTCTTGCATTCTGTCATCGCTCCTGTGGCCTTTCAGACTGTAAATATAATTAAATATAACACAACTTTGTGCCCTGGGGTGCGATGTATGTCTGAGTGCTCTCTGAGGAAACTGACTTTTCCTTTCTGGGCTTTTATAAACACATAGTGCATCTTGGGAAGTCCACTGTGTGGAAGTTTTAATGGCATTATAATCATAGTGATAAATGTAACAGTGGGATTGTAGGGGTGTCACACCCAGGATGGACCTCATTACTGACAGACATGCACTCAGAGAAGCAGACACACGATATGCACACACAGGTGGTTGATCTCTGAGGTTAGGGCAACACCTCATTTCAGACTGCAGACCACATATTGCTCTTTCACACATCCATATTCGCACAAACTCACACACTGCAGCTGTGTCCGGCCTTCACACACGAGCTTGGACCACAGACTGGAGACGTGTCATTCCACTTATATGAGGCAATAGCACAGGTGTCGGGCCCCTGAGACCCCTGGGATAGCACAAGGTCCAGGCTGTTCTGTTCTCAGTCTGGGTTCTCCCCCTCCAGTCTTGATCTTCACCATACACCCTCAACACACATGCAGACTCTCTTTCACACTCACACACACAGTCTAACCAGTGATCATTAACAGTGCCCTGTATGGTGGATGTTGTCAGATCTCTGGCACACTGGTGTGCACGTGCTAAAAAAAGGGACCCATGTGCATGCAGAAATTAGCTCCGAGTCTAAACACATTAATTCAAATGTAAACGGGTCTTCTGTGCTAAATGGCTGAACAAAGAGCAGTCATGAGAAACAAAACAAGTGACAACAAATGACTGATGTTCTGAACGTCATCTGTTTTTATTCCTCTGCTTCATCTCTTTGTCTTAGCGCAAGAGAAATTTTAAGAGGATGAGTCACAGGAACCAGCTGAGAACATGAAGGCTCAAGTTTAGATGTCCTCAGAATTTTTGGCGGGAGGTTTGTCTCCATTGCAACAAAGCTTGTAACTTTCTCATGAAAAAAAAGGTCATTAGACTTTGTTTTTTTTTTCATAAGACACCCTGCCACGTGCAGCCTTTTTTAAGTCTTAGTGCATCATTTTATAGCTGCTCTTATCCAGAGTGGACATAAAGGATTTTTAGATACAGGATGTTTTCTTCCAGCGGGGGCTACAGAAAGCTGACCTCCCTGACTGCAGCCAGGAGATCCAAACACACATTAATAGATATCTAAACATCATCTACAGATGTTTATTTACTCTGCCTGAATCCTCCTCGGGGTATCCAGTTGAGCTCCCTTTCTGTCCTCCAAGCAGAGCCCCTCATGCCGGTCCCCAAACCCCTAATCCCACAGTTGCCCCTTCAGGGGATCTGGGCCCCGCTTCCCCCCAGGGTAACATGCATAAGGGATGCAACTCTTGAGGAAATGAGTCCAGGAAAAATGTATCCAAGAAAAACAAGTCGGCAGGGTAACAGAGAAGAATCAGCTAAAGTGTCTGAGGCCAACTGTGGGAGTCAAGAGAAATAGGACAAACTTTAGTATTTGCATGCTGTAAATGACTTATTCCCTTACATTAAACTTCAGCATGTTTCCATGTTTCTTCTACTCCTACATCAATCTTTAGCCTTTCTCCTCCTACCTCCCTTTTTCACACCACTTTTCCTTCCTTCTTTTGTTCTTAGCTGCGAAACCTCCTTAATTCCTTCCCTCCATTCTTCCTTTATTCCTTCATTATACTTGATAAGTTCAGAAGGGCTAAACAGCTTTCCTTCATTGTGCTTAAAACAAGTGGGTGGAGTAAACCACTTCTCCTTACACTTGTCAGACAGTTGAGTAAAGAGGGCTTCATCAGAGAATTTTGTGACTTTCTGAAACTAGCATTCTAACGCTCACTTCCTCTCATGGAGTGATCGGCCGTGAGAAAATAAGCAGGGTTTGAATTATTTCAAAGCCTCTGTCATTTGTGACACAGCTACTTTTTTCACTGCAAGCACAAAGCAGCGCAATAACACGAATGCTCTGATGGTAAAGTTGGTGCATCAATATCAAATCAAACATTAATCATGTGACTTACACATGCACTGAAGCCTTCACAATTTTTGCCATTTATTTTTAAGTTGACGTGGTGCTCGCCTAATTGCAACCCATGCAGTGGTTTAATGACTCGCTACTGGATCATTAGCACCAATAACTGCCTTTTCTGTATTCACATGACAGCATGAAGATTTTTATTCATTTGAATTTTGTTTAGCCAGTTTCTGTTAAAGTGAAGGCTACATTTGAATTAAATCTTGGCACTAACAAAGGTCCGCATTAATTTCTTTAGGAACAGCTGCAAAAACTTGGCTTTAGATATCTTTGGTTGACACAGCATAGAAATTAGTTTGTTTCAGTCATACCCGAGCCTTAATCCGTCCTCTTTCCTCAGGACCAACTGTAATTGTTCTAGAGCTGCAGACTTCAGTATTCTGGCACTCCTGCACAAGGCAGCTTCCAGAGGTACCTGCACTCACCAAGAAAAGTTTATGTGAGTGAGTGTTGTGTGAATGTAATAAAATCCATTCTGTGGGACCTTTAGGTGTTTCAGAAGCAGTATGGGACTGTCAGTTCCCGATCCTACGTCGGTGTGCTTCAGAAGGAAAGGTTCTTACTGCGTAGCATCGGCCACAATGGTTTCTGTTTAGATTATAGTGTTATTTCTGAGGAGATACATTATATACAACCATCAGGAGTGCAAGCCAACTGTTAGACATGAGACATTAACATTGTTGGTGATGGTGTAAATGCAGATCTGAATGAACACAGAGTATAGATGAAAAACAGACGTGGAAGCAATGTGTTTGAACAGTTCATCTGGAAAGTAGCTAATATGTGTGCGTGTATCCTGCAGATAGAAGGCATTTCAGTAAATCAAGCAGCCATAGATTATTGTTAAATATCTGCAACATTTTGTACATTCAGCATGACAGGAAACCAAGTACTCACTGATTTTCACTGGTTACACTCAAGAACAGGAAGGCCTGATTAGACTTTGACAGATACATCCAGAAGAGCCTCCCACAGTGGAAAAATTATTTGAACAGATGAAACCAAGATTAAGTACGAGAGTGATTGGAAGAGAAAAGTATGGAAAAGGAGAGAAAAAGGAAAAAGCAACCCAAGAGCCTCTGAAGGCAAAGAGATGCAATATTCTTCAGTGGCCAAGTCAGACACCTGCTCTTAACCCAACAGAGCATGTTTTTTCGATATTAAATACAAAACTGAAGGCAGAGAGACTCACAAAACAGCACTGAAGGTGGCTGCAGTAAAGGCCTGGCAGAGCATCTTAAGGGAGGAAACTCAGCTTTTGGTGATGTACGTTGGTTCTAGACTTAAGACAGTCAACAAATTTTCATCCAAATATTAAAAACATTATGTTCATATGTTCAGTTGATTTTGAGCCTGTCCAAAAACTTGTGAACCTAACTGTAACTGCCATCCGTGTGATTAATTCATTAATTTGTTGACAATCGTTGCCTTAACAATTAATCTTTAAATTAGTAACTGCTATTTTCATGTGTAAAAATTACGGAATCTCCCTCATGCAGTTCCCATTTTTTGCAGACAGATGGACAGATGGAATAACACAGCAGGTTTCCGGGCGGTTGTTTATTAATTTGTTTTATTCTTCTCGGATGTCAGAGGTTTGCGTATTGGGCCTTGCGTTCCCATCCTCCTCTTAATGGGTCAGTCCAAAAACGTCCACCCCCAAGGGGACAGTCTGGACCCAGATGAAATTTATGGTGTCAGACGGGGGAACTTTTAATAGATCTGTGATTTAGGAATGAGAAATGTAAACACACTCATGTACACTGAGGGGTTACTGCATTTTATACAGTATGTGAAGAGGAGGGATTTTCTCAGAGGTTTCTTGCTTACAGAAATAGAGCAGCAAAGTTGATGTGCATGCTAATATGGCAATTGAAATGAGGGAATGAGAAATGAGAAAATAGCCTTTTGTGTAGAATTTAGGTGAACAGCTACCTTTAATTGTTTGTGACTGCAAGACTTTACCAATGCTAGCTGGTCCACACCTGCTGGTCCACAGCTGCAGCTCTGCGTCAGTCATAAAAAGACGTTCCCTTCAGCTCTTCAGCAGCACCACACAATTCAGTGCATTATATTGTTTGGAGGTTTGCTGTTTGCTCTGTTGTTTAATGGGCTCACAGGTTTTCCAATGCATTCTGTTCTGTCACATTTTTAATGAAGGAGACTGTTCAAAATCATCCCCACACAGTCTCTTTCATTTAGCTTTTTCCAGAAAGAAACAAAGCCAAATTCTTTTTTTTCTCCCTCAGACCAGCATCCCATCGTCCCACACTACTGACTTACTTTGTGCATGTGTATGTTTGCATCTGTGTGTGCTCTTGCGTGTGTTTACACCCCTTAAATGAGGTGGGAAATGACTTGATTAAAAGCAGACATCAGTACGCGCAGGGTGAGTGTTTTATTACTTATCACAGTCTAACACCATTTCTTCCTGTTATCACTCTTTGTGTTACTGTTTCACTTTGTATTTTCATCTTGTTATCTCAACCTGTCTGTGTTTCAGTTTCTCTTATTTATGTGACCCTATGAAATCTTTTCTTTTGACAACAGTAATTTACACTGGCTGCAACAAATTACGCCTACATGTAACCCAACACTCTTGCTCTGGTGGTTTAAATCTGCTGTATTTCCCCTGATTACAATAATGAGGGTATTCAGCCACTTAGTTCGCCTGTTACACTAATTTTCAAAAATCGCTACATAGAAAGTAGTAAGCCATATTTAGAGTTGATAATATATTATCCAGCAAAAATGGGCAAATGGAGCTAACACAAAGGTGCAAAGTTTAATGTGAAAATTGCAACTCTGTTCATATAAGTGAATGAAACTCTATAACGGCATTTAATGTAGCTAGTTTTGGGGAGGTTATTAATTAATTGCTTGTTTTTGTATAATTGCATTAATAAACAGGATATAATATAAGACAAGGAGCCTTATAACATGACTGATTTTTTTTTTAAAACATACACTAATCTAAGCAGAATTTAAATTCAATTTTATTTATATAGCACCAAATCACAACAAATAGTCACCTCAAAGCACTTTATATTGTAAGGAAAAGACCCTACAATTATAACAGAGAAAACCCAACAGTCAAAATGACACCCTATGAGCAAACACTTGGTGACAGTGGGAAGAAAAAACTCCCTTTTAACAGGAAGAAACCTCCAGCTGAACCAGGCTCAGGGAGGGGCAGCCATCTGCCACGACCGGCCGGGGATGAGGGGAGAGAGACAGGACAAAAGACACACTGTGAGCCAGAGATTAATAATAACAAATGATTAAATGCAGAGTGGGGTATAAGCAGAGTAAAGGTGAATGAAGTGAAGAGGTGAATTTAAGGAAATTATTGTCAGATGTGATCCCATTGTACTGTGGAGCTCACAAGATTAGAGGCCAGATGTGTGACGTGAGCCGACTGTGACAGAAAGAAAAATAAAGCAGTACAGACAGCTGTGGTTTCAAAGACGATCGCAAGACTCTGGTAGCTTCATACTCTGGTAAAGTCATGACCAGCCTTCAAAGAAAGGAACTGAAAACCAAACTGACCAGCAAGTTTGTGTCAGTCCAAAGCATGTCTGTTTGTTGACTACTCGACTTCCTCTGATTTCCAGTTCTTCATTTGTACAGATTTGGGATTGCGAAAGGCTTTCTAGTTCCCATTATGCACCTCCACTTTTCATGGTCTCTATCAGTGGCTGATTTGTTGGTCATTTTTCCCCCAGTGGAGACAGGAAGGGCAGACAGACAGACAAATAAGGGGAAGAAGACATGCAAAGGGAGAACACTTGAGAGTTTTCGAGAGGAGGAGAGGGAGTGCAGGGTGGAAGTAGCGAGGGGAGATAAGAATAGGGAGTATCGACGTGTGAAGGAAGTGGTACTGTGGAGGACTGGTTGTTAAAAAGTGGGGAGGACTAAAGGGAGACTTCAGTGCAATTGAGAATTAAGGAGAAAGGAAATGGAAAACAACTGGCTACTGTGTGTGATGTGGAACAAGTGTTGGTTTAATTGAGACATACACAAGTTTTTAGTATCCCTAAAACTGGCAAGCTCTAACAACCACACAACCACATCTAAAGGCAAAAGTACCTGTTCCGGTTTTAAAAAGTAAAGTGAAAAGCATTCCATGGTGGCCTCCTTTGGCTGCGTCACTCTCCTTCAATACTTAAAGTTTTCCAGACAAGGGCCTTTTGTGCAAATGACTCCTTGCTCACTCTACTACTGGCAAATTATCTTAACAGAACAATATGTCTTAAGATGTATTGCATGGATTTCCAGGAAACATGACAGAATACATTTTAATGAGGTTTCTGAAGCATTTACTTATTAACACCATGAACTGGTCAAAATCTGAATTTCCTTAACACAAACTGATATTCTGTGTGTTGTAGAACATTGCAGAATGGCAGTATAATACAATATGTTGTTATAAACCCTCACCTTGCTAGTTCTGGGTTGGATCCGCTTTCGCCTTCAGTTGCATAAATTCAACAAGATATTGGAAACAGTCCTCAGAGATTTTGATCCATATTGACATGATAGCATCACACAGTTGCTGCAGATTTGTCGGTATGATGGGAATTTCCTATTCCACCACATCCCAAAGGTGCTCTGTTGGATTGAAATCTGGTGACTGTGGAGGCCATTTGAGTGCAGTGAACTTACTGTCATGTTTAAGGAACCAGTTTGAGATGATTTTTAACTTTAAGGCATGGTACGTTCTCCTGCTGGAAGCAGCCATCAGAAGATGGGCACACTGTGGTGACAAAGTGGTGTGGTGACGTGGTCAGCAACAATACTCAGACAGGCTGTGGTGTTTAAACGATGCTTGGTTGGTGCAAAGGGGCCCAAACTGTGCAAAGAAAATATCTCCCTCACCATTATACCACCACCAGCCTGTTGACACAAGGCAAGCTGGATCCATGCTATCATGTTGTTATCCCAATATTTTTCTTTTTCTTTTTCGGAGCATTCTCTGTAAACCCCCGAGAGGGATGCGTGGGAAAATCCCAGCAGATCAGCAATTTCTGAAATATTTAGACCAGCAGCCTGTCTGGTACCAACAACCATGCCGTGTTCAAAGTCACTTAAATCACCTTTCTTTTCCATTCTGATGCTCGGTTTGAACATCAGCAGATCGTCTTGACTATGCCTACATGCCTAAACGCAGTTAGTTGCTGCCATGTGATAAGCAGTTTAGATATTAGTGTTAACAAGCAGTTGAAAAGGTGTACCTAACAAAGTGGCACGTGCGTTTATATTGGTGGTATATTAGCTCTTGCAAAAAGTAAATGTAAAATTCACAGCACTGTTTATCACTCTAGCCATCATTCATGTTGGGTGTGAATTGTTTTGACAGGACTGTCGTCGATGGTCTGCTCTGTAGGCAACATCTGCAGGGTCAACAATGTGCACAGACAAAACACGCACATCTTCCCTCCAAAAATCCACCCTTAGGCAACACACACACCGGATGCACATGCTGTGTATCCAAGTTCACAGTTACAGTTCCACGAGTTCTGCTACGACCTTTTCTCACACTGTCTGCATCTGATTGAGGCTTGTTTGAATTTTTGTTTGACATTATTTAGGCTCCCTGCGTTTTTATTAAATCCTGGCCCTAGCTTCATGTAACACTGCTCGAAGCGTTTCTGTCAGCGAACAAACAACATCACTGTGTTTGTTGGTTCTCACAGGGATACTGTTTGGCCCCCAAAACCTTTGAGATCACCACTTACTGACCCTGAACTCGAAGACCATACAAACACAGCAAATTCCCAGAGTATCTACATGTGCACGTGTTTTTTGACCCCTTTTTAAATTCTCTTCTCATATTATTCAGTTTCCTTCCCACCAATGCTTGTTGGCTCTCCGCCTCCATCGAGCATCTCCCTTGAGTGTGTGAATAACTGTAATGATATACTGTGATGGCGTGAATGACATCGTTTCCCATCTTTTAAGTGGTGCCACCTGACCTTTTGGTGGCCCTCACAGTCTTGCACACTTTCAGGAGATCATGATAATTATTTATTTTATTTTTTTTAAATCTAGCAGTCTCTCAGCTGCTTCTGCCTCTGGCAGGCTTGCAGTTTCTTACTTCCTTTCTTCATGCTTCACTTTTCTCTTTCATCACTCTGGGTATCATAATCAGATTGTTATATTTAGTTTGCAGATTAGACGGATGTCTGCAGTCTTAAATAGTCTGAAAATGGCTGAACAGCCATTTCAACTGCCCTTTTGCTTTTCATTACTGAGACATTTGACAGCAGAGTCTGTCTTTATTTACATTAACTTAATCTGCTTGCTGCTCTATCTCTGTCTTAAAACAACAGTATGCGTGTGTGAGAGGCTCTCGGATTTTGCACGTGCCTTATTTCCAGATAGAACAGATGTTTTAGCGTGTTTGAAATGTTTCCAGGCAGATATCTCTCTTATTGTGCTTTATTCTCTTCATTCAAAGTTAAAAAGCGCTGAAATGAGCTCAAAGGCATGATAGCGGACATTTGCAGTATAACGTTCAGCCACTGGATGGGTGTAAAGACCAAGGAACGCTAAGGGAGAGGATCAGAAAGTGTGTGTCTCCCCCTGGTGATCAAAATCGGAAGTCCAAATGGAAGTTTAAGAAACACTGTGGAGGAAGAAAAGTGGGAATTACTTTTAAATGTAAATGCAGCTTGACAAATTTCTTTTGCATTGTTGTGATGCTTTGATTCTTTTTTGTATTTCTTGATAACACCTACTTTGTCCTACTTTCGTCACTTCCTTCTAATAATGGAATTAACAGCAGGTAAGTAAGCAGTTTTTCCACTCTCATATATTTTGCCACCCCAGATATGATCAGTGTTTGCTTCAACACCCATGACTGAAAATAGAAGATACGTGATAATTCATTATTATAGGTTGTGTTCCATATATGAAGTATTTTTTTTGACATGTTACATCCTTGACTTGAAATTTATCAACTCTGCTGTTTCTATTTCCCCAATTTCAGGGTCTTCCTGGGCCTCTTGGTCCACAGGGCCCACAGGGGCCACCGGGGAGACCAGGAGATCCAGGCATCCAAGGGCCAAAGGGTCAGAAAGGTGACCATGGCCATGGTGGATCCATAGGTCCCAAAGGAAATGTGGTAAGTGTCCCTCTCTGTTATGATCAAGTGTTAAATACATGACAGTGACAGCTATTTTTGTTTAAAGTGTTCTTGTTATTTCACAGGGAATGACTGGGATACCTGGGTTCTCTGGAAACAACGGCATTCCTGTAAGTCCATCTTGCTGTCAGGATGAATGCTGTGGAAGATCACTGTGTGCTGACAGTGTTGATTCTGCTTGTGTCACTCTCTCTGCAGGGACACCCAGGACAAGCTGGTAACAGAGGGAAGCCAGGTGCAGATGGCTGTAACGGGACTCAAGGAGATGCAGGGTTTGCAGGGTTTCCGGGTTCTCACGGCTCCCAAGGTTTTCCTGTGTGTATTGCCAAGTCTGCTTGGATAGCTGTTAATACAGAGAGACTGATTTCCTTTAAGTTACTGCATATTTTGTTTTCAATTCTCAGGGACAACCAGGCAGGAAAGGAGAGAAGGGAGACAATCTGGAGATCGATGTGTATATGCGGCGCTTCAGGGTGAGAAAGAGGAGTCCACACCAAACCTGCCTTTTGTTGGGAAGAACATCCAACTCCAAAACATTAAATTCATGACTTGATATTAGCTAAGGCACATAATCTAATCTATATGATCTACTTACTTCATGCATCTTTGAACATCCCTCCTCAGGGTGATCCAGGCACACCAGGATTCGATGGAACATATGTAAGACCCTTTAACAAATCCAGAAAATGACTTTAATGTAGCTGCAATGTACCCCAAATGTTTGTGATTTGATCTTTTTTTTTCTTCAGGGGCCTCAAGGAGAACCAGGACCCAGAGGTTTCAGAGGCTTGCAGGGGCCAAAGGTCAGTGTCAACATGTTTGAGTTCATTAGTTTAGATGTAATTTTAGAGTTTATCATTACATATTATTATGTAAAGTGTTTGTTAGGAATGTCTTTGTGTCTTCTGCTAGGGTGCCCAAGGGCCTCCAGGTCCCCCTGGACCAAAGGTAAGGCAATAATATTATATAGACCCTCACTGGACTCTTCATTAGTTACACTTTGCTAATACAAAGTTGGATCCCCGTCTGCCTTCAGAACTGCCTTAATTCTTTGTGGCATAGATTCAACAAGCTGCTGGAAACATTCCTCAAAGATTTTGGTCCATATTGACATGATAGCATCACGCACTTGCTGCCTGAGCAGGTCATCTTGCCCACATGCCTAAATGTTTCAAGTTGTTGCCATGTGATTGGCTGATTAGATATTTGTATTAATGAACACTGGAACAGGTGTACCTAATGAAGTGGCCATAAGTATATCATTTATTTAAAATAAACATGCAAATACTGCTGCAGTGTTGTCTTAATTTGTGTCTATCGTAGTGACACATGGCAAATGGGAATATGAATTTATTAATTATGCTTTCTTTCTGGCAGGGTACTATGACCAGAGTGATTAAGGGAGTCAAAGGGCAAATGGTGAGTGGCCATTTTTTGTCAGATGTATTGTTGCTTTAATTATTGAGAAGCAAATATGTGAAAAAAATTAATTTGCTGTTGTTGGAATGAATTTTCATCATAAAACAACTCGTTAGCTTCAGTTTCCGGCGTCGATCTGAGTCTGCACCTTTAAATGTAACGATTTGTAGTGGTGCTACTTAAACTACTAATCAATACTGTATTTAAGCCCACTAATTTTACTTGAGCATTTCCTTGTAGTGCTGTTTTTTCTTTATTTTTCAGTGTGAAGTATTTTACTTTTGTTTCTTGAATATTTGTCAATTCTGCTCTAAAACTCATTTAAACAGCTTTGCAGAGAGAAAATATCCAGTGTTATACAGAAAAGTCAAGAAAATCAATGAGAGAAGTCCAAAAAAAACAAGGGTATTTTTTAGTAGATCTGTCTTCAGGCCTGAGATGCTTACAGTATTGTGCAAAAGTCTTGTGCCACACCTTGTTTCTTTATCTTCCTTCCAAAGAGCCAGACTTGCTTTTAATTTTTAGAGTGGGCTTCAGCAATAGTTCTTCAGACTTTCTGAAGGTCTTATAAAGTGTTACTTTGGACGTTGGCTGCTTTTTCACTCATTTTCAGTCCTTGTAGCTGACCATTTTCAGAGGAATGCGTTTTTGTTTAAGCCACTTAACACTTATCTATGAATCATACAGGCATTAAAAAGGCACCTAACTCAAGGGATGAATCGGTGTTGTGTCTACATATAACAGAAAATTTAGCAAAGAAAACATTTTAAATTGTATCTTTAGGCACTTTGTTATTGGCAACCTGTCGCATAAACACATTTATTTAGCTGAATCTATCAAAAAATGTGAAAATGTAACAGTTTGGCAGGGATAAAATTGTATTTTTGCACTGGCAAAGAACTATTAGCCAAAAACTTGGCATCTCTCAGCATGGTGTGCAGTGTGTCCTTAAAGATTTTAAGGAAGTTGGACAAGTGGAGGACATAAAAAAGTAGCAGGTTGAAAATCAGTGGCAACAGCTCTGGTGGAGTGATAATTCTGAATTTAATTTTTTTTTTTTTTTGTCTTTGGTACATTTTACTGCTATAATTTCTGTATTTCTGTCATTTCAATCACAAGATTATAATTATTTTCTTTGTGAAGCAGCTAACCTTTATTGTACTTCCTGCTCTCACCACAGGGGGAGAGTGGACCACCGGGGTCACCGGGAAACACTACCCATCAGCAAATTTGGCGCAATGGAACTGGGCAACAAGTACTCGTTTTTTTCTTCATGAACCTCATTTAATAATGTTTGAAGATAAAATAAATGGGAACATTATGGACTAACATATACTGTGAAAATGTTTTATTTTAGGGTCCTCCTGGACAAAAAGGTTTGAAAGGAGAACGAGGGGATCCGGTATGTTACTACTAATGACTGACCATACAGAACATATACATACACATAATAGCATTTCTTCATCTCACATGTCCACACAAGTGCACAGAGACACGTGCACATCTCAGCATATCATTCCTTCTGCTTATCGTTATTGTTTTTAATTAATTTATATTGCTTTATTTCAGGCAGACAACAAAGGAGAGCGTGGTATAAAGGGAATGCCTGGACCACGGGTTAGCTCAGCTTATTCCTAAACATGTTATCAAACCACTTCCTTCTGTGCTGGTGTTACATCATCTGCTGCTTTGGATTTTGTTATAGGGTCTACCTGGTGTAAATGGAAGACCTGGATCAAAGGTAAAAAGAGAGTCTCATTGTATTCTTAAAATAAGATAAACTACAGTTTAATAATCACATGATTGCATCTCTCTTTAGGGTGATGACGGTGAAAGAGGACCAAGAGGCAGAGTTGGTCCTAAGGTGAGCAGTTGATGCTGTTTCATTTCTTTTCTAAATGACTGACAGAGATATGGGCATTAAAATTGCAGAGCTGCTTAACATCAGCAGATAATTACAAACATATTTATTCAAATTCTGTACTCAAGGACAGATTTGAGTCTAACTAACACTTACTGGAATAAACAGGAATCCAAAACGTCATAAACACTAAACAGTGATTAGAACTCAAATAACACAAGAACTAATACTTGTGAGCTAATACTAATTTTGAGAAGATGCAATCAAAACCTAACAATAATGAAAAATTAAACCCTTGAATACTGAGAAAGAATAAAAAACTGTTAATAAACGACTCAAAACCTGGAATCCAAATCAGGGAAAATGATAGTTTGTGAAGCTCAACAGCTACTGTTAGAAAGGCTGAGGGCTATTATATTATATTATATTATATTATATTATATTATATTATATTATATTATATTATATTATATTATATTATATTATATTATATTATATTATATTATATTATATTATATATTAATGTCTGCTTCTTTCAGTAAAGGAAGGTTGTTAATTTCCTGTTTGGCTTTGATAGTGTCTTGATTTCAGCTTTTACTTCCTGCCTGTTGATTGTCCCTAAGCTGTGCCTTACCCCTAATCAGCCTACTGTGTGTATAAATAGTCCTGTCCTGCCATTTTTAACTCTTGCGCTGTGCCACATGTAATACCATCTGCATCAGCACACAGGACATTATCTAATTATCTATTCTGATTGCTTTATTTTTGTTGCATGACATTTATTGGAAATACTGTATATCAGAAAATATGCATTATAAATACCAGTACATGTCCATGCTTCAGTATTTTTTGACCTGTTCCTGCTGTTGGCAAACTGATATACTTAATCAAATTGCTAGATGGTTACTACATGTGTATAATTCAGTTTTTGTGTATATAAATGAGATGTTACTGTCCTGAAATTTTTTTTAAAAAGGATGCTTTTGTAAGGTGTTGTAAGTGGATAAAGGCTCAGGTCATTTTAGCTGGTTACTAAGCAACATTACGGCATGGTAATATATCGTGCGTAATTCAAGTTTTGTGGAAGTAAACGAGATGTTATTGCTGTGACATAAAAACAACACAATCCTTTATATCACGTTAGCCATGCTAAGCAACATGATGTAGTCATAATATGATATAGCTACGAACTTAGAGGGGCCTAAGACGTACTTCTGTGCCAAGTTTGCTTGCCCAGCGCCTGATGGTTTAGAAGGAGTTCATGGACAAAGAAACAAATAGACAGACAGACAGATTTTGTGTATTGAGATTAGCTTCACACTGGTTGGAGTAAGATTTTTTTAACAGCCTTACAACTAATAAGAGAAATTAAATAAGCAAAACATGTGATTTTATTTGGCTTATTCTAGAATTTCGTGTTGTCACAAAAAGCAAAATCTCTAGAATAAGTTGGTAATGAGAGGCTACAGACTAAATTGCAGCATCCTTCAATTTAAAGCAGGTTTAGTGTCTCCTTAACTGGCAAAACCAAAAGTCTGAATGGACTGCTTAACAGAGGGTGTTGTAAATGGCTTAAAAACAGCAAAATGTACATGTTACAGTCACACCCGTAGACATTCAAATATTTCATTAGTTAAACTACAGAAAGACTGAGGCTGTATTTGTGTTTCAGGGTGTTATAGGTGACCCGGGAGATTTGATTTCAGTTGGGCCCTCAGTGGGTAAGTAACTAACACCAGAGAAGCAGTCGAATAATTTTGATTAAGATCAATCTGAAACTGTGCTGACAGGCAGTGGGTTGCAAAACTCTTTGGAGTGAGTAAAGTTTACTGAGGTCAAACTTCACTTGTCAAAGCAAAAGGTAAAAAATAAAAATAAAAAAAAGTCCCTAAAGAGGATTATTAAAGTCCACAGCATGAGCTCAGTGGCTCTGGTGGCAACTGAGTTTCTTATGTGGGAGGGATATCAGCATGGGAGTTAGTTGAGGGTGTATTAGCTGTCTTTATTATACTAAAAAGGAAACAAAGATGGTCTAGTAGTACTATACCAATGCAGAAATCAGTATTATTAAGTATGTTTTATTGAAACAAAAGAAAAACTATAATCCTATATGAATAATTTGTTGCATGAGTTGCATTTACCTTTCTAAGCAAAACATGCCTTGAACTGATTGATGTTACCTGTTGCATAAATGCTAAAAAAATGTTTCTTATGTTTGCTTTGACTTTATAAGTTGGTCCCCCTGGTCCTCCTGGTGAGCGAGGTCTAGCTGGAGAGAGGGGTTCAGTTGGAGACCAAGGCTTTCCCGGTCGTCCGGGACGTCCTGCCTCTGGAGAACAGCAACAAGGTATGTAAAATGAGGCTTTAAAGGAGATATAAGGAGACTGCTGCACAATCATACTGGTTATTTTTGTCTCAACCTTCTATCACGTGAATAGTGTGACCAGATCACACACGTTGTTTGACTCGTAAGCTGTTTGGCTTTTCATGTCATATTCTCCCTTGTGAGAAATTGAAAAAAAAAAGGCTAAAAACTCCACCGCCGTCACCTTCACCCAGTTACAGTAGTGGTATTAGTTTCCCAGGCCTTATTGTAGTTGCATTTCCTTTTTTCTGTGTCGGTCCCAAAATCTGCATAACTTGTGACTTTATAATGACTCACATTTTCCCCTTTGGGCGTAGCCTAAGCAGCAAAAGATCAGAACAGGTTAACCTACACTTGACCTTTGATGACAGCTTGTCCTACTTTCTGAATAAAAGATATACGCCAGAAATGTGTCTGTCCTGCAGTGCAGTGACGTCTGAAAAGTAGCATTAGTCAAAATGAGGAACATTGTCTCAGTATGTGGGATGAGGGACAAGAGATATGGTCTCTTTACACATATAGGACCAGTATTTAAAACTCACAGTGGTCATTTTTTGATGTCAGCTTCATTTACAGTCATGATAAAAAAAGAAAGCACACTTTCTTTCAGTTCTAAGGTTTTACGTACAGTAACTGTCTTAGGATCCAGCCACAGCATTTCAGTCAGGTTGAGGTCCGAGCTCTGACTGAACCATTGCGACACTCTGATTCTTTTCGTTTTTTAGCCATTCTGTTGTAGATTTGCTGCTGTGCTTGGAATCATTGTCCTGTTGTATGACCCAGTTTGGGCCAAGCTTAGTCATCGGACAGGTGACCTCACATTTAACTCTAGAATACTTTGGTATACTGAGGAGTTCATCGTCGACTCAGTGCAAGGTGCCCAGGTCCTGTGGCTGCAAAACAAGCCTAAATCATCACCCCTCCACTACCATGCTTGACAGTTTGTTGGAGGTGTTTGTGCTGATATGCTGTGTTTGGTTTTCACCAAGCATGGTGCTGTGCATTATGGCCAAACATCTCCACTTTGGTCTCACCTGTCCAAAGGACATTGTTCCAAAAGTCTTGTGGTTTGTTTTGGTGCAGCTTTGCAAACTTAAGTGGTGTTGCCATGTTCGTTTTAGAGAAATGGGGGTTTCTCCTGGTAATGATTCCAAACAAGTCATGTTTATTCAGTCTTTTTCTAATTGTGCTCTCACAAACTTTAACATGTAACATGCTAACTGAGGCCTGTAGAATCTGAGATGTAGTGCTTGGGTTTTTTATGTTTCTCTGAACACCTCACAGTCTGACGTTGGGGTGAATTTGCTGGGATGTCCACTCCTGATTGGCAGATTAGCATCTGTCTTGAGAATAGTGAATAGTCTTTTTCACTGTAGAATGATGGTCTTCAAATTATTTGGAAATGGCTTTGTAGCCCATGCCAGATAGATGGACAAAAACAATTACTTGGCTTTCCTCCTTGGCATTGCATTAATACACCTGAATGCTGCAGACCAGCAAACTGCCAAAACTTCTACGTTTATAGAGGTGCCCACACTTTTTGATGATCAGTTAATCAAGTGCATTTGATTATCAGCACATTCTATCCAATGACTAGATATAGGTGCGACATCTCTTTCCAGAAGATCCAGAACTGTAATAATAGACATAAAAAATATGGAGAAACATAATTAAAACATTACTTGACCCACATAAGATAAAGTTAATATTCAGTGGTCTTGACTTTGGGACAAATTGCACATCAATCATAAAAACTGTTGTCTGGCAGGAGGACAAACCATACATGGCTTTCATAAGAGCCAATGCTCTGTTATTGAATAGGTAATTTATTCCCAAAGGTTGTTACATACCATGGTTATAACCAGGAGGCTTCAGCAGGTGTCAACAAACTCTAACTCATCTGTTCTGAACTGCTGTTATAGCAGCAGAGATGACTTCTGGAAATGTCCCTTGTCTCCATCAGTGTGGACTTTGTTCGGGCCACTTGGCTTCAGTGGCGATAAAGGCGACAGAGGCCAACAAGGTGAACCAGGACACCCTGCTGTCAGTGCAGGACCACAGGGAGTCAAGGGGCGCAGTGGGGAGGTGGGCCTTCCTGGACCAAAAGGGACATGTGAGTGTATAAGGCTACTTTTAATGTTGTCTCCTTTTGTAAAATCTGTTAAAGCTCTATTTACTGTACTTTTATTTGCCTCTAGGGGGAGAGTACTACAAAGGAGAGCCAGGTGAGAGAGGAACACCTGGGACTGCAGGCTCCAAAGGACTGAAAGGTAGTTTAGGCATTCACGGACCATACAGTCTTCTAAACTATTAATCTTTTTTTTTTTTAAATCGGTTATATAATCAGAACAATTTCCTGTTGTGTACGTTTAGGTGATCACGGAAACTGTCAGTGCACCAGTGTAAATTCTCCACCTGGTTTACCCGGCCATGCTGGCGATCCTGGCGATCCTGGGATGACTGGAGAGTTTGGTCGGAAGGGTGACCCAGGAGACCCAGGTCTCCGAGGAGACAATGGGCTTGCTGTAAGGCAAAATAAAGAAAATCCTGTAGAAAATAAAGACAGAAAGACAAATTGTGTTTGTACAGACAAAAAAAAAAACATTTCCTTTGTTCCCTACTATTTGCTGTCTTGTGTTGTAGGGCTTTCCTGGGCTCAATGGTTTGCCAGGCCCAAAAGGTCAAAAAGGGAATGCAAGTGTTGCTAAACAGAAAGGTGCCTGTTATGTTATTTTTTTCTTATTTGGAATGAACATTAAAGTTACAAGTGATCAAGAAAACAAATACCCTGTTTGTTTGTGATTGTATGCATGCCTGTCCATGTGTTTGTAATCCCAACAGGACATCGTGGTGACCCAGGGGATTCAGGAAAAGGTGGTATGCCAGGAGCACCTGGGGCTTCAGGCAGAAGCGGTCTGCCCGGTTTCGCTGGCAGCCAAGGTCCTCCAGTGAGTCCATCACTTCTCTCCTTAATGACAGTTTCAAATTGTCTTTACTTTAAAAAAAAAAAAGTCTCCTACTCTGTGCATTGCATTGTATCCTAAACATTTGCCATCTTCTAATGTTGCTCATGTGTTCCCTCGTTTCGTATGAGTACTAACAGTCTTAAAGTACAGTGATTAAAATGCTTCATATAAATAGGGAGAAGGGCCCAGTGGAGAACGTGGAGACAAAGGTTTCCAAGGTTTTCCTGGTCGACCAGGTGCAGCAGGGCTGAGGGGAGAACCAGGTCAAGATTTTGAGGGCATCAAAGGTTTGCGTGGCTTACCTGGTGATGACGGCCTCGCTGGCTATATTGGAAATCCAGGAACACCAGGCAGTCCAGGTAACGATCTGCCTCCTTTGCCACTTTTATTTGGTCTTATTTGTGGTGTTGCATATCTCCACTAAGGCTTTGCCTCCTCACAGGTGTTTTACTCATTTTCACTCTACTAAATGTTTTGTTTTATTTTGTCTCTATTAAAATATTCTCCTCTGCCACTTAATGCAAAGGAAGTAGATTGGGAATGACGATTAATGGCCTGTGTTTAAAAAAAGGGGACAATGCATGTCGAGTAGATTTTTGCCATTTTATTTACTTTTCTTTCTTTGCCTCCTGCTGTCTCTTTTTTTTTTTTTGCAGGAGCTTCATCTCTCAAACCAGCTGCAGCTGAGCTTGTTGAGATAATGCTTGTGCTTTTGATTAACTCTTGTTTCGAATGCCTTTCTCTTTCATTCTCTCATTTGCAACTGAAAGGTGGCTGTATTCTGACAGGAGAAGGAGGACAGGTGGATGTAACAGGTAGCTGGTATAACAATGTTTTCATCTTTTTCTTTGTTTGTGACTTCACTGTTGTGCTTTGCTTCTGGATTATTTGACTGGGATGCATGATGAATTGTAAATTGTTTAAGATAAATCAGTGCGTCAAGATACCAGCTAATGTAAAGGTACTGATAATGCCACATTATGAAAACCATTCACGCTGGGCAGCGGTAAAAGATCACCTGCACCAAAATTGTTCTTTCTAAACACTTAATGGCACCATCAAAATCTAGTCCTGAAGATTTTACTTGTTATTTTCTTTTCAGGCCCTTGTGATACATTTGTAGGACCTCCTGGAACACCTGGATATCCAGGGCCTACTGGAGTTCAAGGAGTTAAAGGTAAAATATCAAGACCTTAGTCTATATGTTGCCTGTAGGAGGACTATATTTTGATTCTTTCTTTTATTCTTGATCCAACAGGTCTTTCTGGCCACAAAGGACTAGAGGGCTTATCTGGAGTAAGTGGAGAGAAAGGAGAATTAGGAGATCAAGGCAAAAGTGGCCCCTTTGGACCACCAGGTAAAGACTGATATGAAAACCCCAAGTTATGCAAACATTGCGCACCTGCAAAATCCTCTTTTAGTGTGAAAAAGTTATTGTTGGCATTTACTAAAGAGGTGCAGTATCAGCTTTGCAACTACAAAGAATAGACACGGGGGGTTTATTTGTCTTTTTTTTTTTTTCGGCTGGCCTTGCATATGCATTTGTATTTGTAGTAGTTTCCCTTTCAGAGTGCAAAATTGATAATCATCTGAAGCAGTTGGGACCACAGTCACCAAGAACACCACAACGCTATAATAGACTGCAGCGCCCGCAAGGTCCTCCTGCTCAAGAAGGCACATGTACAGGACCATCTTAAGTTTGCTAGTTAATGTCTAAATGATTCAAAGAAGGCTCAGGAGAGAGCGCTGTGATCAGATGAAACCAATCCAAACCAAACCAATCGAATTCTTTGGCATCAATTTGATCTGCCATGTTTGGAAGAAGAGAAATGTTGAGCTGAGACCAACAGAACACCATCCCCAGAGTCAAGCACGGAGGTGGAAACATTTTGCTTTGGGGCTGTTTTTCTGCTAAGAGTATAGGATGACGTCACTGCATTGAGCGGTCAATGGACGGGGTCTCCAGATCTCAATCCTAGAGAAAAACTTTAGAGGGAGCTGAAGCTTTGAGTTGCCAAGCGACAGCCAAGAAATCTTAAGGATTTAGAGCGTTTCTGTAGAGTGGAGTGGGCCAAAATCCCTTCTGTGATGTATACAAACTTGGTGACCAACTACAAGAATCATCTTACTGCTGTGCTTGCCAACAAGGGTTTCTCCACCAAGTACTAAGTCAGGTTTTGCTTGGGGATCAAATACTTATTTCACTCAGTGACATGCAAATCAATTTATTGCTCTCTAATGTGTTTTTTTCTGGACTTTTGGTTGATATTTTGTCTCTCTACATTGAAAGGTAACTACCATAAAATTAGAGACTTCCTTTCTTTGTAAGTGAGCAAACTTAAAAATTCAGCAGGGGATCAAATAATTATTTCCCCTGCTGTAAAGTCCCTAAGTTTCTATAAGAAGATATTATGCTTATATGATGATTTTCTTTCAGCTGCTTTTCATTGATCACACTGTTTCCAGAGAGAAGCATGTGCAGAAAAACAGCATTTACACTAGTAGTCTCTATCTCCCTCATTAGCATGATGCTGCAATTGAATTTTTGCAATTGCAACATCATGCTAATTTTCCCCACTTTGTAAATGTGGCTCCAACTGTGCAGTAGTCCTGTACATAGAATTGTTCTAATCTTTGGTTCACATATTATCGTTAGTTCATATTTGATTTTATCGGTTCCCCAAAACAGGTTTTACAGGCGCTCGTGGAGACTTAGGAACTCCTGGCGGAAAAGGTTCAGTCGGAGCCCCCGGTTCATCTGGTATGTCTGGTCGGCATGGGGGACCAGGTGAAAAGGGAGCTCACGGAGAAATCTGGGATGCAATGCCTGGGCCACCCGGTGATCCAGGGCTGCCTGGACTTCGAGGGTTGAAAGGCCTACCTGGAGATGAAGGCAAGCCAGGCTATCCAGGTAAGCATTTTTTTTTTCTTGTCACCTAACTAAATCTCGAATTTGAGAGATAGGATTCATAGTTTTTATTCATCTGTTTGCCAGGAATGGCCGGCATGCCTGGTATGACTGGCTTCAAGGGTGAGAGTGGCCCTCCAGGCCTGCAAGGAGAGGAAGGAAAGCCTGGACCAAATGGCACTTTTGGCTATCCTGGTGATCCTGGGAGGGTAGGTCCACCTGGGCTACATGGTGGAATTGGACAACCAGGTTAGAGAAATATACACACAGGTATACTTTCCATATACAAGTGTTCTTATTTATAGCCGACATCTGTGTTATGTCTTGCACCTCATCTTGCTCTCCAGGTTTAACTGGAGAGAGGGGAACTGAAGGAGACCCTGGTCCTCCAGGTCCTGTCGGTCTAAAAGGGACCCCAGGGGAATATGGAGATCATGGTGCCACTGGACAGCGTGGTTCACCCGGTGACCCAGGACAGTCAGGTGTAACTGGACGTCCAGGCTTTCCAGGAATGAAGGGTTTGTTCCTTAGATAATCTAATGCTCATAGAACACAGATCATAATGAAAAATAAAACCATGTATATGAGCATGCACATGACTTGTCAAAATGTTCTGTGGCTCCTCCCTGTTAAGGAGACAAAGGGTCATACGGCATGTCAGGTTTTGAGGGGCGTAGTGGTAATCCAGGATCGAAGGGCCTAAGCGGACTGAAAGGAGAGCTGGGACTGCAAGGCAAAGCTGGCCTGAAAGGAATCAAAGGCCGAGGTGGAGAGAAAGGTGAGACTGTCCACGGTAGATTTCTTGTGCTGTTTTGAAACTGGAACAAAAACTCCATAACTGACCACAATTGTCTGCTAGGTGATCGTGGTTTAACAGGACCGGCTGGGGAGAAGCCCAAAATCCCTACACAAATGCTTGTTGAAATGAAAGGAATTAAGGGAGAGGACGGATATCAAGGAAGTCATGGTTTCACTGGGGCAAGAGGTGCGCAGCTCCAGTCTATTTTAGGTTTCCTTTCATCACAGTTCCTCTGCCCCCTCATGTCTAACTTTGTCACATCTTACACTTTTCCACAGGTTCCAAGGGTTATCCCGGTGTGCCAGGGAAGGAGGGAACCCATGGTCTCCCTGGAGACCCCAGCAATGAAAAAGGATATGAAGGAGATCCGGGTGCAGAGGGGTTACCAGGAATCAAAGGAATGCCAGGGATACCTGGAAACCGAGGAATTAGTGGTTTTGGGGGAATGCCTGGTGTGAAGGTGAGATTATCAGTACTCTTAAAATTAATGTAATTCAGTTAACAAGCGACAACCTCCCGGGCTGAGAAAGGAAGTCAGTGGCAAAATCTGCAGTTCTTCCAATAGTCATTTAAGGCAGACTCTAAAGCAAGTCAGGTAGAGTAGCTGGCATATTATAATATCCCATTTTGCAGCAGAAATAAGTCATATCTCTATGATACATCTATGCAGCACACCTTGGACATTGCTATAGTGCCGTGCATGAACATTCTAAAGTATGCATTCGTTAAACTCACTAATATTTACTACATTCAGCTACACTGTGAGAAAAAACAAAGTTTTCAACTGCGGATCCTCATGCACTACCAGTATGTTTTTATTGTGCACATGTGACTTTTTAGGGAATTAAAGGAAGTCCTGGTGCCTATGGCTCCTCAGGTGAAAAAGGAAGGAAGGGAGATCAAGGTACAACTCAGAATGTCTGAGATTTAAATACTGATTATAAAGTAATCATGAGGGAAACGGTATGTGTTGTTAAATTCTGATAAATATCACAGGTGATAAAGGCCTTCGTATAGACATTCACGGATCTCCCGGATTGAGAGGAGAGGTTGGATTTCCAGGAGATCCAGGTACAAACTGTAGCTCATCAAGTTTCTTTTTCTCTCGTTTTGATTAGCAACAGTTATCAAGTGTTTGGCTGAAATTAAAGGTTTTATATGCCTCTTACAGGCCAGACAGGACCAACTGGAACAACTGGGGACAGAGGTATAACTGGTTTTCATGGTATTGAAGGCATGAAGGGAGAGTCAGGTCATCCAGGATTGCCAGGATTTCCAGGTAAAACACCTTCTCACTTCCTTGTTACACACTGACCAGCTAATTATACCATTTTGAATGTTACACATTGTAGAAGAATGACACTGGATTTGCATGTATTTATTCTCTAGGCTCAGATGGTCAGAGGGGAACTCCTGGTAAACAAGGTCAAAAGGGTTTTCCTGGTACTCCTGGAAAGGAGGGACAACCAGGCTTTCCTGGTTTCTCTGGAATCAAAGGTATAAGGATCAGACCACTGTCATCCTTTTATTTCTCTTTAACCTACATGTTTTTTTTCTACAATATTATTCTGTGCTATAAAAATGTGCGCAGGTTTTCCTGGCCCAAGAGGTCTTGATGGATTACATGGATTGAAAGGACACAAGGGTGTCCTTGGATCACCAGGTACCGGATTCCAAGAACTCATGGACATTTTTCTCTTTGTGCACTGCTAGAATATACAGAGATATAATACAGCTGCTGGAATACACTATTAATATTTAAAGATAAAAGTCAGATACTACTTTAGATACATATAGAACAGTGTTTAAAGAACCCAAAATATTTTCTCCAACATAAGCATAACACTATAGAGATATAGTGTCTGTTTGGTAACTGTTCATCAAATCAGGTAAAACAAACTCTGCACAAATATAATGCAGCATAACGGACAAGAATATTGAAATGTCTTTGTCTTTGATTTTTGCCTATTTAATGATATTAAAATATATTTAAGACTTTTACATTAGCCAGGTTTTCAGAGACATTACAGCAGCGATAAATTCAGTCAAAACTATGTCTCACTTTTTCTGTGTTGAAAAGACCTCATGTTTCCTGGCTTTTTCGATTAGGTCCAAACATCACTGGACCAGCTGGGGAGACAGGAATTAAAGGACTGAAGGGAGACAGAGGTGACTCCAATAACCAGACAGGTGCTTCAGGTGCACCGGGTTTGAAAGGCTTCCAGGGGTCTCAAGGTTAGCCTCTATCATCATGCATTAAGAGAGTCCAGTTAGACAAGAGAGCATGTGCCCTCAGAGTTTTCAGTGTAGGAAAAAATTTTTTAGAACAAGACATAATATGACCATAATCTTGTAATACAATTGAACCTTCTTAAACAATCCCACATTTCCTTCATTTAGGTGATCCAGGTGCACCTGGGCTACCAGGATCCCGTGGCTCCATAGGACCAGAAGGCACTCCAGACAGACAGGGACCCAGTGGGGACCCTGGCTTTACAGGACCTAAAGGATACCAAGGTGAAAAGATTCAATTTAGTGGAAAAAAAAAATCATTGATATATCACACTGGTACATTGGGATGCTTTATTTTCCAATTTACTTGTATTTATTAACCCATATTGACTCATTTTCCAGGTTTCCCTGGAAGTAGAGGATTTCCTGGTGTGGATGCTCCCCCAGGAGAGAAGGGTGTGCCAGGAATAAATGGCTTTCCTGGATTCCCTGGAGGCAAAGGAATCAAGGGAGATGAAGGTCCATTTGGGTACACAGGTCCAAATGGTATTTTTGGAAAGAAAGGTATGGATTCAGTATTTAACTGTTTTCAAATTACTACCTGCAGTGAATGTCTGCAGTACATGGTCAAATAATCAGCTAATGGATGTAGATACAATAGAAAGTGCTGGGTAACAAAGACATCATTTTTCTTATTAAAGTTTATCGAAGAAATTACAGTCATGTGAAAAAGGAAGTTTCACAGGATTCTGTGCAGCTCTAATTCATTTAAGCTCAGATCTCAGAAGATCCCACCACAGCATTTCAATCAGGTTGAGGTCTGGACTTAGACTGGACCATTGCAACACCTTAATTCTTTTCCTTTTCAGTCCATTCTGTTATAGATTTGCTGCTGTGCTTGGGATCATGGTCTTGTTGCATGTCCTAATTTTGAGCAAACGTTAGTTGTTTGACTCTAGAATACTTTGGCATACAGAGGTGTTTAACTCAATGACTGGAAGGTACCCAGGTCCTGTGGCTGCAAAACAAGCCAAAATCATCACCCCCTCCACCACCGTGCTTGACAGTTGGTATGAGGTTTTCACAAAATGTGGCTTGTGTGTTATGGCCAGGTATCCTTTTGTTCTGATCGGTCCACAGGGGATCGCTCAGGAAGTTTTTAGGTTTGTTCAGATTCAACTTTGCAAACCTAAAGTGTGCTCTTTTTAGAGAGAAGAGGCTTTCTCCCGGCAAGTCTTTTTCTGATTGTACTGTCATGAACTTTAAAATGTAACATGCTAACTGAGGCCTGCAGAGTCTGAGATGTACTCATTGGTTTTTGGCAGTTTCTCTGAGCATTGTACAGTCTGACATTGGGGTGAATTTGCTGGGGCATTCACTCCTGGGAAGATTGTGGCATTGTGTTAACACACACCTGAATGCTCCAGACCAGCAAACTGCATGAACCTCTGCTTTTATAGCGGTGCTCACACTTGCTGATGATCAGTTAATCAAGTGCATTTGATTAGCAGCACCTGGCTGCTGCTTACCCGCTTAATTCCTATGGAAGCAGTGAGGGTGGACTTAGTTTGTCACAGGACACCTGTGAAAACTTTCTTTTTCACATGACTGTCAGTCATTTCTGCATACATGGGAACTGTAGAGAATTTACTGGTAATACAGGTCAAATAAATACTTTTGAAATACCTAAAATCCCACACAAAGAACTTTAAGTTACAAAAGGATAGTGGCAAAGATGGTCTGTGGAGCGCTGTAAAGGGATATTATGATGACCAATTTCATGTGTTTTTTCTGTTACAGGAGTAAAAGGAGAGCAAGGATTCATGGGATTACCCGGAAAGAGCGGTGTAAAGGGAGAAAGAGGACCGGTCGGTCCAAAAGGAAACACTGGATTTCCAGGTTAATTATAGATTCATAATATACTGACTGCCCTCTAGGTTTTATATCCTGTAGGCATATATGTATGCTTTTTTTCTTTTTGAGTTCACTATTATAATATGAACTGTCTGTGCTGCAGGTCTTCCTGGGCCTGCAGGAAACCGAGGTCCCTATCCAATTCCCATCAGAATTCCAGGAGAGAGGGGACCTCCTGGACCACAGGGTATCCAAGGACCCAAGGGGTATAGAGGGGATCCAGGTCCAAAAGGTCCTCCTGGGGATCAAGGTTAGCGATTGTAAACTTACTGTGGACTATTCTTGCACAAAAAATCTCTAGCTCAGGAAATGACACACACACACACTGCTTCTGTACAGGGTTCATGGGACCCATTGGACAAAAAGGCATGCCAGGGATTAGTGGTAGACCAGGAATTCCTGGATTCCGTGGAGAGGTTGGACATATGGGCCACCCTGGTCTCCAAGGCATGGAAGGTGCGTCTGATACTCTGGGGCAGTTTGGGATTAGGTTAATAAACCCAGATTAAAAGATTTAAAGTAGGTGAGGTTTACAGTTTTGTGTGAATGTTGATTTAATGAACAAACCACTAAATACTGAAATGAAAGATGAAATGTCTGTCTGTGTTATCTCAGTATCTTAGATGATTATCGGGTTTTGAAAATACTGAATGTTTCATGTATATTCAGATGTGAATGCATCAGCTCAATAGATTACAAGACCACTGAACGAACTCCTCATTCCTCAATAGGTCGCCGTGGTAACTCAGGTAACGCCGGTTTACCTGGCATGCCTGGCCGAAGCGTCAGTGTGGGCTACTTGCTGGTGAAACACAGTCAGTCAGAGCAGACACCCATGTGTCCCGTGGGCATGGCTAAACTGTGGGATGGCTACAGCTTGCTATACCTCGAGGGCCAAGAAAAGGCCCACAACCAGGACCTCGGTAAGTCGGGCTCACCAGGAAAATTACTCTTTATATGTTAATGCATTCAGTAACTACCATTTAAAGATCCTGTGAGGCGCAAACTGGATTTTCACACGTTAGACTGAAAGAATAAGTCAGTCATCTGTGCTTTGTGTTGACTTCCAAGATAAGGTTTAGTTACCAGCAGACAGTACCAGTTCCTCAGGTACACCTGCTTATGCTCTTTCACGGTGCCTCCAGGTAAGCCACATGCAATTTGCCACAGTTCATCTATGAACTTAAACTTTTTTCAGTCTCTCCATGACTTTCTGATGATGAAATCAGGGCTCCAGATATTATGCAGCCAGACCATCTGTTGTAGGACCCTTTCTTCTTCTTGCTGAATATTGGTCTTTACAACTCCCAACTGCATGTTTGTGGTCATTGTCATGCAGAGTGATCTATCTCAATTGGCAATTTTTTTTGTCATTTCTGTACCTGAGCATTTTCAGAAGAATGTTTTTTTTGTTTGTTTGTGTTGTTAAGGCACTTAATACTGAGCTATGAATCATTCAAGCATAAAAAAGGCAACTAGCTCAATGGATGAACCAGTGTCGTGACTACATATTAATCTGACCCTTCGGTTGATCCATCTACTGTTCACTGACAACTCATCAGCTATGATCTCAGTGGAAGGTTGGCTGTTAAGAAGCCACTCTTAAGGAAGGGAAACAGGGAGAAAAGGCCAAGGTATGGCAGCAGGTCTTATGGAGTGATGAATCCAAATTTAAGTTTTTTTATTTAAATCTTTATTGATATGTACGGAGGATGTCAGGAGAGAGGTACAACAGGGAGTTTCTACAGACATCTGTAAAACACGGTGGAGGCTCTGTCATGTTTTGGGGCTGTACTTCAGCCAGTGGTGTTGGAGATCTTGTCAAAACTGATTGTTATGAACACAGAAATGTACCGTCAGATTTTGATCCACCATCCAGTACCTTTTGGAAAGCATCTGATTGGAAACAGCTTAATATTTCAGCATGACAATGATTCAAAACAAACTGCCGATGTCATAAAAGCATATCTGGATAGAAATCTATGAGTCATGGATTGGCCTCCCCAGAGTCCGGAGCTCAAAAATATTGAAGCAGTGTGGGATCATCTTGACAGAGAATGGAACAAAAGGCAGCCAACATCCAAAAAGAGCTATGAATGTCCTTCAAGAAGGCTGGAGAACTATTCCTGAAGACTACTTAAAGAAATGACAAGAAAGCTGCCTCAGAGAGTTCAGGCTGTAATGAAGAATAAAGGTGGTTATACCAAATACCAACTTTCAAGCTCATTAGAATTGTACAAACTCAATTTTTGCATTATATACTGTATTTACATCTATGTTTGCACATGTTTCAATAAATTGTTGCACCCATTTCCCATTTTCCTGTCAAAATATAAAGAAACTTGGGCTGGCTCATGACTTTTACACTGTACTGTATTTTTTTCAATATGTAAACACATTAGATCGAGTTTATGAATCAAATGTGCTAGACCGATAAGAAATGCTTCTCTTTTTGAGAGTAAATTTGTATTTTCTGTTTTTCCCAGGTTTGGCGGGCTCCTGCCTCTCGAAGTTCAGCACCATGCCCTTCCTGTACTGCAACCCAGGAGACATTTGTTACTATGCCAGCAGAAATGATAAATCCTACTGGCTGTCAACAACTGCCCCTCTTCCTATGATGCCTGTAGAGGAGGGAGACATCAAACCATATATCAGCCGGTGCTCAGTATGTGAAGCTCCCTCTGTTGCAATAGCAGTTCACAGTCAGGATATCACCATCCCACAGTGTCCTGTGGGCTGGCGCAGCCTGTGGATTGGCTACTCCTTTCTCATGGTGAGTTTCTGGGTTTGCGTTTCAGAAGTTATGAAATCAAAGGGAAAATTTAAAAGCATTATTATTATTATCATAGGTTATGATACATTAAAAAAATTTAGCAAACATTTTATATTGATGTAATGAAAGATGCTAATGCTCAACTTGTGGAAATGAATATTGTGTTCTGTGGCTCATTCATTCAGGTTGATAATTTGCACAGAAGTTAAGTGTATTAGATAAAGATCATGTGACCCTAGACAAAGGGCTAAAAGCAGAGAAAAGCAAGCCATTAAAAGGTGTAGCTTTCTGAACAGTAAAACCAAATCAGTGTTAAAGCTGCATTTTTTCTAACAGCCAGCAGGGGGCAACTCCTCTGGTTGCAAAAAGATGTTCAATTGTATAGAAGTAGGAGAAGGATGCTACTGGACGAATGATCGGTGAGCCTCTGACGAGTTGATGGTCTCAGTTTCAAGTGTTATTAAATACAACATGATTATCATTTCTAAATTTTGGCCCCATTAGACTCATCAAGTATAAAGCAGGGTTTATCGTAGGATAGGCCTACCTTCTTATTGATGTCATTACATCCAACTTATATTTATATTCTATGAAGTCAACATACATAGGCAATATTTTAACAGAGCTGACTGATATAGTGGCAACAAATTGCAAAAGATATGCATATATCTTGTCATATTTCTACAGAATTACACACATGCATATTAATTAACCTAAAAACTGTTGCTGGCATCAGCCCTGGCCCCAAAAATGTCAGACTGGTCAACTCTATTTTTGGCAGCAATCTTTCCGTGGGATTTGCTGGCAAAGAGAAAAAGCTTTCAAAAAAACATGTTGCATTTAAACAGAGATTCACCTCGACTTCACACCTGCCTGGCTAAAGGTTCCTCTCACCTTTGTCCTTACAGCATACCGCAGCAGGGAATGAAGGCGGAGGTCAGTCCTTGTCGTCGCCCGGCTCCTGCCTGGAGGACTTCCGCACAACACCATTCATTGAGTGTAACGGGGCCAAAGGCACTTGCCACTACTTTGCTAACAAGAACAGCTTTTGGCTGACCTCCATAGATCAGCAGTTCCACACCGAGCCGGCATCAGAGACGCTCAAAGCAGGCCAGCTCCTGTCACGCATCAGCCGTTGCCAGGTCTGCATGAAGAACTTGTGAAAGACTCTACAGCGGAGTTCACATTGACAGTGGTCTAACACTAAACCAGTCAAGTTACAGGGGATCCAGAAAACTTAGATCAGTGTCAATGGGAAGCAGTTTCCCTGAGCTGCAGAGCTCAGATATGCAATGACTGATGATTGTGACGCCTTGAGCTTTGAGTTACACTGTACATCAATCAGGAGAGGGCCCCCCCTTGGCAAGAACAGCAGTATTGTGGAAAAAAAAATTATCATCTTTGTGTTAAATGTAGTTTGGTGCTTAATTTTTTAACTTATTACCTCAGTTACTATGACACATTGTTAACTATCGGAGACCCGTACACTACAGCTGAACCAAAGATGCACACATGTATGCAACGCTTAAGTTTAACTACATGCTTTTATTGTTTAGGGTTTAGAGCCACTAACACTGCTTCTCAGCCAAATGAAGGTGAGGAAGGGTTCATCAGAGATCATAAGCAAGTGTCTGTAGATACCTTTGAAAGGATTATCCTGCTTCTTTTCAGTTACTCTTACAAAGCCTAGTTCTATAAAATTACCACACACTGCTAACTTGTTTTATGCTTTTGTCAGCTTCTGCAAAACCACATGACATTTCCCGATACCATATGTTCATGCAATGCACTGATTCTGTTTTAACCTTCTGAATGAACTTGACCCCCACCCTAAGAGTTTTAAATATATATCCAGTCTAGTACCATTTGCATCACTCTTGTTTTCCTTTACATGTTTAACCTCTTGATCAGGACAGAATGTAAACACAGAGGTCTGACCATAGCCAGTCCATGCTCTCGTCACTGGCCCGTGGCACGATTGGAGCGTTTTACTTAAGTGAGAAAATAGGTCAAATATTCTAATACACCTACATGCACTTCTTACAAAACACACAGAGCAAATAGACCAGAAAAATACCGACATCTGATATACTTGTGATATAATTATTGTGTTTTTATAACGTGATTATTTCATCGGATTGAAAAGATTAAATGTTGATTGTCATACATCTGTGTCATTTGCCTCTTTCTGAATCTGACAAAGCAGACTGGAAATTGCAAAATAGAAAAAAACTTTATTGTGACAGGACGCGGTATTCTTTACGCTCATCGAAAAGTTTCACAAGTCCCAATAAAATATAAAGATCGGCATCAACACTAGTGACAGAACTTCAAAGTCTGATTTAATTAAAAACCTTAAAACTCATCATAAACAGTGCAAGGTGCAGCCTAACTAATTAGTGGCGTTACATGGGTGAAATTCTTGTGGCAAAACACTGACAAACAGCAGTGATCGACTTGTAATCTGCATCATTTGCCCTCAGGCACGTGTCCGGGCTAAAACTGCAGTTTGAGTCAGAGTGAAAACTTTTAGAAACAAAGAGTGATACTGCAGCATGTATTTATGTCCCTTCCTTACAAAGAAATACAGAAATGTCTCTCTGAACATTATGAACTCTATTTGCTCCTCTGGGCCAGCTTCACGGCATCAGAAATGTAGTTGTGTATGTTTTATTATGAGGTCATTAATGCAATTTGGTCTCAGACAAGGCAAAAAAAAACAAAAAACAAAGACAAGTACCATCACAGTATGCATTTGGCTGTCAGACTATCCTGCTGAGTTTCTTTGATTAAAAATGAGTCTACAGGTGGCAGCCTCCTCATGTCACTTTGTTCCCCTAACAGCAGCCAGATCTGGCCTTCTTGCTGCCGAGCGCCCTGCAGTCCTCCAGATCCACAGTAGGAGATTGCTGGTTCTCGTGCCTCTTCCTCAGGATGGAAGGCAGCACCAGATCAAAAAGCGACTCAAACAGAGTGTCCACATTATAGCCAGTCTTGGCACTTGTCTCAAAGCACATCTTCTCTGCTGGTAAGCTGGTGTTTTCATCCAGGCCTTTGTAGCGCAGTATTCTCCCATAAAGAGCCACAGCATCCTCATTTATCACCTGTTTGCGAAGCATCACGCCAGGGAGGGACGTAGGAGAGGCTGGTGGGGTGGGACAACCAGACAACACCTCACACTCCTCCTCACACTCAGTTCGGTCCTTGACCGGTCCATCTGAGTCCTGTAATAGTTGGGCTTTGGTGTCTGTGAGATCTGCCTTGTTTCCCACTAAGGCATAGATGCAGTCATGGTTAGCAGTATCAGTCAGGGACAGGAAGCGCTCCTCCAGCTCAACTAGGCTCTGCCAGTTGGTGACGTCGTAAGTAAGGATGACTGCGGCTGCACCTCGGCAGTACATGGATCCCAGACCGTGGAACTGTTCCCGGCCTGAGGAGACAAAGGCAGGTCAAAAGTGTCTGAGTACCAACTCAACTCTTACATTCCAAGCACACATTTAAAGAAAAAGGACCGGGGTGGGGTGGGGCTTGTGTGTATGAGCAGCAGAAAGATTTTGTGTGACAGTCAGCAGTTTGAAAACAAAAACAATCTTTGTTGTTGAAATATGCAGAATTCTTGAAAGGGCACATTGAGAAAGGGCACTGTGGGAATGTCCCAGTGATGAACACATCACTAAATCTAATACAGTCTAATGCAACAGTCGAGCTATTAATCCTACTTTTATTTAAAGTTATTTATTATAATTGCCCGCTACAGACATCAATGAAAACCTTCACCACCAGGGGGCAGCGTTTTTACAAGTGGGTGTGCTGAGACGTTTTTGGATGTGTGCTGCTGCTTCAGCTTTTCTCCTCCAGAGTTAAAGGGTGCATCGCCTCATTGCACTATCTTGTGGTACAGAGTAGGATCACACAGAAGTACAACACAACCCTAATTCAGCTTCATCTCTCTTCAACACAACCCAGAAGATGTTTTGGACATAAAGTCACAGCTGTTATTTCTTCACATTCTGCTGATGGATTTAGTTCATTTTGGAAGGTCTTAAACTATTTTTGGATACTGCATCCACATTGAGTTCCATGGAGGAGGGGATTCAATCTTCCCTAACCAATTACTAGAGATCAGGGATGTGCATGACTAGTTAACTAGATGTTTAAAAGTTGCTGACCTTGCTAGTTGGCACCAGAAATCATAGTTGACTAAACTTATTACTCTTGTATTATTGTAGAATGGTAGTTACCAGTTCAAAGATTACCAGTCATTACCTGGAAGCTGGGACTGATTGGGAAAAAACAAACAAACATTCTGGCATTCTGACATGAAACAGCCGTTCCATGCCAGAATGCCAGACCAATTAGTCAATTCAGTGGAGTGGGTGGATTCAGTGGTCCGGATCTTGGCAAATACTGCACTTCAACAGCACCACAATCTACAGCCTCGAAAACAACCACTGGGTTCAATAAATGCCCCTATCAAACCCATTCATCCATCCTCTTCCGCTTGTCCGGTTGAGGGTCACAGTGAGGCTTGAGCCTATCCCAGCTCTCAAAGGGACAGAGGCAGAGTACATCCTGAACACGTCACGCAGGACTAACACACAGGGACAGCAAACTATTCGCACCTGCCCACGCACGCACCGTGAGAACATGCAAACTCCACAACAAATACCCCAGCCGGCCAAAGGATTCAAACACCACCGCCTTCTTGCTGTTGTTGTGAGGTGGCAGTGCTAACCACCACACCACCGTGCTGCCCCCTCTGTCAAACCATTTCAGGAAACAACTGAACATTATAACCCTCATGAAGGTGGAGTTTTAGCAAGGCTGTTTTGTCAGCATGCTTACTTCGCCACACAACAGCTGTAAGCTGTGCATTTATGCACCTGCTTTGTACTTTCTCATATGACTGATGATTTATTAGGTTGCTTTACCTGACCATCAATCCAAAACTCAAGGATACTGAGCAGAGCCTCATATATGAAAAAGAAAAGCAGCAAATCCCCCTTAAATAAATGAGGACACATGCATTTTTCCCCTCATTAACCAATAACAAAAACTGTTCCTCTTTACAGGATGTAAGCTCAAATGACAGGATTGAAAAAAAAGAAAAAAAAACTTACTCAACTCTCCTGCTACTTTGGGAAAATACTGCTGCATGCAACTTTGGAAAAGACAGGTTAAAGCACGGGGAGTCAATTCCTCCTGACATAACCCCATCATGTGACTACTAAGAGGAACAGGGTAGGCAGCATGAAGGGCCGCACACTAAACTGTAATTGAAAGGACCCTAGGAAAGAAGCAGCAGGCTTAAAGCTCTACAAACTAACTGATATTAGGGCAACCCTCATGACTGCCACACTATCACTGCTTTGTGGTGCATATCTGCAACAACTGAAATGACTCAGCGCCAACTGAAATCAACAGGGACTTGTCACAGAGGTCATGGAGTTAGGGAACACAGGCAGGAAATGGCTCAGTGGTAACATGGCCAGACTTTCCTTATCTCAATGGTTCACCAGCTCTCTCTTTTTGTGCAGTACATATTTCCCTAAGAAGATTTACCCGAATTCTTGTTTACACAACACTTGAATGCAGTGCAGCCTTGAGCTCATTCATCAGCAGTTACTGGATTGTTCCCGTCACATCCAACAGAAAAAGCCAGATCAGTTTATTTGAACATTATATACTGTGATACTATATTCATATTACAGTGAAAAGACAAGCTGGTTCTAACTACAAGAAATCTTCTATAGTGATGAGTGTTATCTATTTTGAACACAAGCACTGAAGTGAAAAATAATTCAATCACTAACTGGCGAGCTCCTCGCCCATCTTATCACACTCTTCTTTATCACAGATGGTGATGCAAGAACTGGCCTTTATTTCACTTACTATAGCACAAACAAGAGTGTAATGACCGACCTGCATTAAACTCACTGAGTAATTTCTTTAGTCAGCAAGAAAACTATTATAAGTACACTAATACCATTTTCAGGTTACAGACTCACAATAAAAATGACTTTCCTTTCAATTTCAAATCTAATGTTCAGTGGCTGTTTGTTAAATAAGTGAACAAGTTCAGATGTTAATATAAAAGGTACAATTTAGCTCTCTGGTAGAAAGCTCTTAAATAAAAAAAAAAAAATAGCCTTGGCATTGGACTCTAAAGTACAACTAAACTGACTCCACACAGTTCAGCTTTAGAGGTTCATTTACACTTTTCCTTCAAACCTTGTTGTAATTGATGAAGCCTCAATCCCAATAGTTAAAAGTACAAATAAATGCCAAAAATTCCACAGAAGTACATAGATGACAGTTTCTCTATTAGGTCATACTTGTACAAATTGAGCAATACAACGCAAGCATTGGCAAAGCACGCGGGAATTTTATGATGTGTTAGTCAGCATGCAGGAGTCACAGAGGGAACTGATTTAAGACATGTAGCATTTTCAGTAACTTAGGATAAAGGCCAGTGCCTAAAAACAAACTGGGTTTATTGGGGGGGGGCTGCATGGTGGGTGATTATCTGGCAGCACACTAGAGTTTAGACACCATAGTGTGTAGTTTTTGGTAGCTTTACAGAGAGAAAATCAGATATCATTGTGTATCGCTGATAATAATTCACACTTACGTTGTGTTGCTGTATTGTGATAGTCATCATGATAGTACTGTATCATGACTTACTCTGACTCCCACTCCTAGCCTATAATGAATCAATTTGAGTTTGGAATATAATTCAATTTAACATTTCATTTCAGAGTAGCATTTTCTTTAAATATTAAAGTAGCACCATCAAAGGGAAGTGAAACAGACGGTTCCCATGCAGGCCAAATGAAAACCCAACTTATTTCCCATCTACCCACAGATCAATAAATGCAATGTTTATTTTAAGGCACTCGCTCAGCTTTAATGCTGTGATCAGCTCTAGAAATATTTTAAAATATCAATAAAGTGAAGAAGTGTCAGAGGACAGTTTCTGCTCAGGCTGCTTGTGCAGACTGAGAGGTCACATGCTAGTGATCGTCTCAGGTGAAGAGATCACACCTTATCAGGCAAACAGAGGTAGTAGAACTCTAGAGTAAACATTTGGAAAGGAAAGAAAGGTAAAGGATGGATTACCGGCTGTATCCCACATTGAGATATTGTAAGGTCCCCATTGTTTGAGAAAAAAAGCTCCTCCGACGGTGCTCACGGTCTCTTTGAACTTCCTTTCCATGTACCTGTGGAGCAGGGACGTCTTTCCCACATTCATGTCCCCCAGGAGAACGATCTTGACGTCGGGCTTCTTCATCTTCGACATGACGCTGGCTTGCTGTACAGTGGAGCTTTATTTCGCTGGTACTCGTAGCGAAGGCGCAGACTCTAGCTGGTGAAAAACATCACAGTCTGGTGGCGAAATCCTCTGACAAACCCCATTTAATGAACGAAAAGTCGCTTACGACAACGTGACTATCCGGTGTTTGGTCATTCTCAGCTGTGCTGCCTGAGTCCGAACTTCAAAAAGTCACTGAGGTAAAACAGGAAGTAGATGATGAGCTTTAGACGAAACAGGAGATTTTTCTCCCAGTCATGTCTGTCAGGGGCAGGACACGGACCGCCCCCAGGAGATCGTGTGTAATGGGAACGCATCATTGGGGGGGCGACGACCCTATTTTCATCTTACGTTTAGATTTTTTTCAGTGCCGTCAACATCTGGAGAGTGTCTGTGCACATATTAATAAAATTTATATGGGAAAGGCAAATCAACTTGTGTAATGACAACATTTATGCCCGTGAAATAGTCAGAGTAACTACTTAGTCAATATGTGTGTTATTAAAAAGGATTGCCTTGAGATGAAGGTAAACCTCTGGAATAGGACAACTTTCCAAAATACACATGTATGGACGCAAAAGGGACAGAGTTTCACAGAAAATAAAAGAACCCCTCACATACATTCTTTGTCTCTAATTTTTTCATTAAAACACACTGATGGCAAATATTATGTAAAATCGCAGTCTCCTCAAAACATTATGAATAAATATATTTATGCCAGTAGTGTTCGACTAGTATGGGTCTCCAAGACTGAAGTGTGGCCTGTATAGTTATGGCTGAAGTTGTTTTGCCTACGAGACAAAACTCAGGACGGGACGTAAACCCATCCATACTCCTGATTGGTCATCAACCGGTGGGTGGGCGGACGGTCGCTATCAATTTTGAGCTTGTCCGTCACTCACTCACACACACACACACACACACAAATTCTATTATAATCAACACAATGACATTTTAGAGTCTTAGTTGTATACATGTAGCTTAAGTATGTATTATGCCTTCTTTTGTTAGTATGGAGGATTAAAAAAATAAATTATATTTTGTTGTTAATTGGTGACAAATTGGCTGCAAATCGCTAATGTGGTCTTTAAAATCTAATCAAAAACAAACAACAATCTTATTTTATTTTAACTATCTTTGTGAGCTGAAAAATAAATCTCCACTCATGTAGACAGCCTGCCCACGATGGCCTGCTTAAGTTTTAGAGTCTGATATTTGTAAGAAACTTAAAAAGATGGAATCATCTTATTATAGTGTCTCTGCCTATATCCATCAAGACACATGAGCTGTCCACAGTAAATGGAACAATAACTGGAGGAAAGTTGGAAGTGAACTAAACAGACATCAATAATTTTAAAAAAAAATCTATTTCCACAGTTGCAGCTACTCCATAGTAAGGTGGGCATTGTATTAGTTTAGAAAAGAAGACTTGATAAATAAATAAAGGCTATATTTGCCACATAAAGTTAAAAAACAATAATAGAACTTCTCAAATTTGTTTTCTATTACATTTCTAGTAAAAGGTATTCTTTTTCACATTTAAGTCACATGTTTATGTAAATTACATACATGCATCCTAAAAATTATCTCTGGGATGGGTGACACACACGCACACACACACACACACACACACACACAAAGAGTGAGAGAGAGAGAGAGCGAGAGAGAGATAGACAGATACTTTATTGATTGCACAATGGAAATTATTGTTTCACGGCAGCAGAATGAAGAATAAAAAATGTACAGCTTATAATAAATAAACAACATAAAGTAAAAGTGCCACAGGTGCATAGTGAGGGCCTTATGTTGTGAGATTGTGCAAAAATGTTTTATATATATATATATATATATATATATATATATATATATATATATATATATATATATATATACATATATATATATATATATATATATATATATATGTATATATATATATATATATATATATATATATATATATATATATATATATATATATATATGAAACAGTGATTATAAAAACAAAGGAAGTAAAAAATATATATTAAAAAACAGAAATGACTGAGATTATATAAGAGAATGGTACAAAATGCATTAATAAATAATAGGTACACTGTAAATCTAAGAAACAGCTTTAGGAAAGCATAATACCAAAATATTTGTGTGGAATCCGATGCCTGACAGGTGTGTTCACCTGTCACAGAACGAAGAGTTATTTCCTGAAGCATTCTTTATGTCATCGGGGTTCAATAAGTGAACACTAATCAACACGAAACTTCTGAAAACATAGACAAAAGGACCAGTTATACTTGCAATATGGGTAAAGGGCTTAAAACTGCACAAATAGATGCAAACTACAAAGAAATGTAAAAACATCTGCATGTTCTTACCCTTCAGTGTCTTTTTTTGATCTGTGAATCATACTTCCATGAAGAAGGCTGGGGGATAGGAGCTCTTACAGGTCTGTGCCCTTAGGGGATTGTTGTCGCCATAATCCGCCCGCGCTTACCTTCTTTTCTTCTTCGTTTTTAAATTTCCAAGCATCTAGTGGTCATAAAAAGGAGTGCATCCTTAAACTGCTTCCGGTTTGGCTGCTCCTTGGCATCTCAGTTGGATGTAGGAGTGTCCGAGCAGCCTTTAAAGGCATCATAAGCTTCCTGTACCGCTGCACTGGGTTAGGGTGCCTCATGATCAGGATCACTTCTGCTCACTTGTCATCGTTGAAGCGCAATTTCAGTTTAGGTAAGGAAAGCTGTGAGCCACGGACGGGATCTGTGAGTCGGTGGCTGCAGTCAGACAAACAATGAGAACATGCCTCAACAGATTCAGGCGCTCGTCTTTTGCTCGATCCCAGTTGCGCTGTCGGTTATCACCGCCTTGGCCTGTTTAAACGAGAAAGGTAAAGAGACGGAAGTTATCTCAAATTTTAGTTTATTAAAACGCAGTCTTAGCGAGCAGCGCTAGCCGAGCCGTTAGAATCTTCTGGTGCTGGCCATGTTGGTCGAGCAGCTGACAGTTGGCTCCTTATTCAGGGTCTCTCGGACCCCGCAGACACCAAGCATGCGTCCGCGGGGCGGAGGACCGGGCGGAGAAAGGTGAAGTTAACCTCAGAGGACTGATCAGAGGTCAGTTTGGACATTTACTCAAATGTAGGTTAACGTTTGAAAACGGCGGTGGGTAGCCGATCTCCAGTCGGTTTATCCCAAAGCTACGCATTTTGACAACGACGTGAGAGGATAAACATAGAAGGCTAGGGTTTTAGCTAGCATGCAAATAGTTGACCTGTACGTGTTGTGATGATCTTCCAGTTTTAGACCAAATTTATTGACCCCAGCTGTTCCTTCTAAGCTAACTAAATGGCCGTTTGTCGTTGTTTCGGCTGACGGTGCCCCGCGGCTTTGATGCAGCTGAGCGCAAAGATCCAAGGCAGACGTCCGTCATAATCCGCAGTGTCAACATCTCCAATCAACTTATTCTCGAGGTGGAGGTTAAGCTGGGAGCCGGCCTGTTTGGATCAGCTATGCAAGCAAACACAACGCGGGGCTTCTTGTGGTCGGACGTAGAGACGAGGACGCTGCTAAACATCTGGGGAGAGCAGGACATCCAGGCGGCGCTGGATGGAAACTTCCGAAACAGCTTCGTGTACCGCGACGTCTCTCGGAGGCTGGGAGCGATGGGGTTTGAAAGGACGCCCGAGCAATGCAGGGTGCGCATCAAAAGCCTCAAGAGGCAGTACTTGTTAGCAAAGGAGGGTAATCTGCGGAACAACGGGCAGTATCACAAGATCTGCAAGTTTTATGACACCATGGAGAGGATATTGAGTAACCGACCGACTCTGGACGCCCAGGAGTTTATAGACAGCGGTGCGGGAGAGAGGAGGCCGTGGATGGCCCGGAGGAGGATGGAGAAGATGCTCAAGATGCTTACTCTGAGAGCACAGGGGAGTGTCCTTACCCTGCTGAGACTGAAGTGAAGCTGGAATACCCAACTGTTCCCATCCCCATTCCAGTTAAAGTGACAGTGGGAAATAATAGTGAGTCATCCTTACCCACAATCACTTTTATCATTTTTGTATACAATGATTTGAGTATATGTGCTCACATAATGTCTCACCCCCTTCTCCACTTCAGGCAGCTCTGTGAAACCACTTAACAGCAGCCAGTCAGCCAGCAATTTGTCAACCAGAGCGTCTAAACGGCCCAGGAAGCGACGTGCTAATTTCCCCATGGAAAAACTAATGGAGCAGTTCCTGGAGCAGAGCGCCCAAGCTGAGGACAACTTCTACCGGATGGAGGAACAGCGCTTGCAAGCAGAAGAGCGTCGCAGAGAAGCCGAGCACGCCCGGGAGCTGCACATGCTTCAGATGCTCGCCCAGATGTTTGCCGGCATCTCCTCCGCCAGACCCAGCTCGGTAGCTGCTGCCTCCAAGACGGCGAATCCTGCCCGCACTCCCGTCATCTCCAGTGCCTCCCCGTCACATACACGTGGCCACTCCAGTCATCTCAAACGCCCCTCAACCCAGACAGACTGTCTCACACTGCAGAATCAGTTTCTGAACGCAGATCCTCAGACGTTAGGTATTTTAGTTCTGGTGCTATCCGTGAAGCACTGATGGTGGAGTGTGTGACAGAAAAACCTGAAGGCAGATTAGCTGTAATTTGAAAGATCACTCTCCATTATGATTCTTATTTTGGATTATGTTGTTGTTGTTGTTTCCAGAATAATTTGAAACCAGCTCATACGGCACAGTTTAACTGTTTCACTTTATCTCCTCAGTGTTTGAACGCTTCTACGGTTTGGGCTCCACATCGCACAAAAACATGGATGATGACATCCTGTCACTAGTAAAGAGCATAATCCCTCCGCTGACATCCAAAAAACACAAGGGACAAGATGGACGTATTGGGATCGTTGGAGGATGCCAAGAGTATGTCAAAAAAAAGACTTGTCCACCATTAAAAAAATCAAAACTTGCTCATTTAGTTGAATATGTTAGTGTGTGAAACATTTACTCTAGTTTCTCTTTATCTCTAATCCTTAAAGCTACACTGGAGCTCCATACTTTGCTGCCATCTCTGCTTTGAAAGTGGTAAACATGAATTCTGATTATCAGTTTTGCCCATTCAGGATAATATTTTTATTTTTTTATTTTATTCTTTTAATTTTAGTCAAGTGACGAAGTGCTTTTCTTGTCTCCAGGGGGCTGACTTGTCTCACGTGTTTTGCACCAAAGATGCTGCAGCTGTAATCAAATCCTACAGCCCTGAGCTCATAGTTCATCCAGTTCTGTAAGTACAGATCCAATAATAGTCTTTTGTAGTATTTTCAGTTGCTGACAACACTCAGATCATAGAGAGAGAAAAAGTGCAACAATGAGTATTTATTTGCATTGTGTTATTAGTATGTATGTGACAGTACATACCGTATTCACAGCTCTTGCTGACTTGTCGTGGCAGGAACGGCCTGGGTACCTTACAGTAATTTTAATGCCAGCGTTTCACTTTGGTGCGCCTGTGCCACTGTCCTCATAGTAAGCCATTATCAGCTTGTTATAGCAGAAAATTTAGAGGTCTCATTAATTGTCTCCACAAGAAGCACTTACAGAAAACATTAACATCAACTGCTCTCAATTTATGTTTGCTCACTTAATAGTCCGGGTACCATGGATATATCGGTCTTCACTTTGAGTGTGCGTGGTCGCCATGTAAATTGATTCAAACTTTGGGATTAAATTGTGCATTCCAACATGTCTGACACTGTGTATGTGTGTGTTTTTGTTTGTTGTGTGCATTTGTGCATGTATGAAGGGACAGTCCTAATGCAGTGGAAGAAATAGAAAAATGGCTTCCAAGACTACATGGCCTTGTGGTGGGACCAGGTTTAGGAAGAGAAGACTTATTACTGAAAACGGCAAAGGCACGTGGAACATTCATTCTTCCTTGCACTCAACACGGTCTCTGACACAGATACTTGTGTATAACCACAGTGTACCAGTCTTATTGTTAACAGGTGTCGACAACAAGTATACACTGATAAATGTTTGTTGTTCCCTGTGATTGGTTGCTGAAAAATTACTTTTTAACTGAAGCCTTATTAAAGACAAAGCCTGTGCTCTCTTTCTTTTAGGAGGTCATTGAGAAGTCTAAAGCAAGAGATATCCCCATAGTCATTGATGCAGTAAGTCTTGATAACATCAAGTTCCAGCTGTGGAACAGATGGTGTTTTATTTGCTAAGTCATAGTGTATGTGTGTGTGTGTGTGCGCTTGATCATTTTTAATAGGATGGATTATGGCTGGTTACACAGCAACCATCTGTTATCCAAGGGTACCAGAAGGGCATCCTTACACCTAACTTCATGGAGTTCACTCGATTGTACGAGGCATTGGTGGGTTTCTCGGTGCAGTTTAGTCTCTCACCAGCTAACAGCATATAACATGATTCTCTGTGTTGATGTGTGCCTTTTCTGTGTGTGTCAGCACCAGGAGCCCATGGACAGCAGTGATTATCAGCGCAGCGTCATGCAGCTCAGCGTAGCTATGGGCAACCTCACCTTGGTGCTAAAGGGAGAGCAGGATTTGATTACAGATGGCAGTAAAGGTTGGTATCAAACACAACACACTTCTGGCTGATCACTCACTTTATTTATTCTGAGACACTTCAGAGCTTGTGTTTGTGACCTGGTGTTGTGTGCCGCTGTTTGTAGTGTACTCATGCAGCGTAGAGGGCAGCGGGAGACGATGTGGTGGACAGGGCGATCTTCTTTCTGGGTCTATGGGAGTCCTGGCACACTGGGCCCATGCTGCCTCCACAGCGGGAATGATCAGAAGGTGAAGGCATGATTTCCTCGTTTGGTGTTATGCTTTAATGGTTGTATACACAAAGCTTCTCCAGGGTTCATCAGATGAAAAACACTAGTCTTTTTTATATATATATATATATATATATATATATATATATATATATATATATATGTGTGTGTGTGTATTTGTGTGTGTGTGTGTGTATATATGTATACATTTATTTTTTAAGCACAGTATCTACAGAATGCACTCATTTACAGGCTGAGTCAAAAAAATTATCACCATATATTTTGTCAACTTCTGAGCAAATAGGATTTGTTTCTTTCCTTATATAATGCATGCAAAAACAGCATGCACATGTTGTCTTTTTAAATTGTAATATTGCACAGAAAAATTGATTCATTTGGATATATAGCCTCTTTCTTTTTCTTTTTTTGATCCCCTACAGTGTGAATCCCTCTGTGGTTGCTGCATTTGGTGCTTGTTCACTCACCAGGCAGTGCAACAGTCAAGCATTCCAGCGGCATGGCAGGTCCACCACCACCTCAGACATGATTCAGGAGATCGGCTCAGCCTTCAAAAAGCTATTTGAAAGCTGAAAACAGTCAGTGATGCAAACTGTTGTACAACGCTAATTAACACAGCCTTTTTTGGGGGGGGGTTCTCATGAAGCTGAATTTTAATAAGGGTTTTGAGCGTGGACTTGAAATCTGGTGCAAAATATACACACTGACATTTTGTTTGTGGCGTATTTAATGGAACTATAAAAAGAAAACCACTAGTAGAATAACGAATGCCTTCACCAAGCCCACCAAAGAGACTGAGATATTAGGAGATAAATGGGCTCACAGTAAAACAGAAACCTGTTTAAAATTTTGAAATAAAGTATAAATGTGATTTTCTGTGAGTGACTTTTTTTTTGACCAAGTTGTTAAAAGCAGCCTGCATGCCGCTGTATCATTGGGTAGCATCTGTTATTGTAGAAAACATGACTTTTATACAGTCAGTGGGCAATATTAACGTGCAACGTGGAAAATACCACCATCCGTGAGAGCTGATACCTGCCAGACAATAAGGATTGTTTTGGTGGTATATTAAAGCATGGTGATAGTAAACCTAAAGGAGGAGTGGTGTGTGTGAGAGAGAGATTGGTGTAATGTATCTGAAGTGCAGCGCATGCGCATAACTGAATTAGCTAACAGCTATCGCCGATTGATGCGAGTCCACCGTAGTTACACAAAATAGCGTTAGAAACAAGACCCACAGCAGCATCACAGTCTCTAACGTTAGCTTCAGAGCTCCCACAGGTAAGCTTACCTGCCGTCCGCCTATATGCTAACTAAAGAAGTGTGGTGATTTCGCTGCTATTTGTTTCTGTAAGGATTGAGGCCGAATGTCGTTTAGTAACGTTATAAGCTAACCGGCTAATGTCGCTTACAGAGACACCGAAGCTAACGTGTTAACATTAGACCACTTTAAAGTGTCAAACTCAGAGTAGTAAAAACCTACTGAATTTGTCCGTGTCTTGTTAGCTAGACTAGTCAGTAAGTGGTGAGTGGGTGAATAATGTGTTTGGGTGGGAAAGTATTCGCTGTTTAAAGCGTTGTGTTTGCCACATAAATAGGATATAACCTTCCTAAACATTTAGCAGCAACTTAGTCTGTTAACGCCATACTTCAAAAATCCAATTTTAATGCATTTTTGGTGTAGAGCAAGAGCCTCGTAAACTTGCAAACTGGAAAAAGTTGAATACCGTTACTTGACGTTAACGTGGACTCGGCAGCAGCAGCGGATTATGATAGCTGCTGTAGTTAGCTTTGACAAGCGTTTGGCACACAGGGCGGCAGCTGCTGTTGATTAAATATTCAAGCTCAGCAGTTAACTTGTGACTGGTTGCTTGTGGCTAGCTTCGTGTTCGCAAAGCCGTTTGTGATTCTTCCACATGCCCAGCAGAATTATTACAAGAAACATTGCTAGCTAACATTACAGTTGTCTACTCCGTTGTTGTTGTGGAGAAGACCTTGGAGCAAGGTGAACTGGTCCCGACCTACTTCAAGTTGTCAGCTATCCACCTGAGGCTATCGGCTCTTGTATTATTTTTGAAATCATGCTGTTGGCAGATTCAGAGTACACGTAGCAATTTCCTCAGGATGGCTGAGTGCGGATCAGGTGCCCCCTCTCCCTTGTTCACTTACTGACTTGCTGTCTGTATTCCAGAACTGATTTATGGTAAGGGGTATTCGAAAACGCGATAAAAACACACGTCCTGATACTGCATATTCATGTTAATCAAAAGCGGTTGAAGTAGTTAAGATTTTCCTTGTGGATACACACAGTATTTGCTTGCAAACGTGAGTATTAAATTCATCAATAGCGCTGTTTGTGCAGCAGCAATCAACATGTTGTTGTGTTGTTCGCAGGTGCAGGTGCAGGAGTGTTCCGGCGTAGAAGCGGAATCCGCAATGCTGAACCCCACCAATGGTGACCCAGGTCATGTTGTTGTGAATTATGTGGAGGAGTATTTGGATCTGGTGGAGTCACTTCCTTTTGACTTACAGAGGAGCGTGTCCCTCATGAAAGAAATTGATGCCAAGTATCAAGGTAAAGAAACTACACAGTCTGGATTGCTTACATGTATTGAGGTTTAATTGGGAGGGCATAATCAATTAAATTTAATTTTGCCTACAAAGACTTGTGAATTAACTTGTGCGTGTTACAGTTGAACAAATAGGGAGATTTAAGCTATATCCAGACTGTTAGTATGTAAAAGTTTATAACTGCTGTGGATGTACTACAGTAGCAGTTACTATGTTATATACTTACCAACTGGAGATTAAATACTGTATCATAATAATTTTCCTTGTGGGATCATTAAAGTATCTGTGTTGCAACACCAGCATACAGAATAAAAATACTACAGGCTCATACTGAAGGCCTTATTATGTTAGGTAGTGTAAAGTCTCGAGTTTGAAAAAAGGTGACTTAAAAAACTTTTTTGAAGACATTTCACCTCTTATCCAAGAGGTGCTCTTAGTTCTAAAACCAAAAAATGGAGAGTCCCAGGTATTTAAACCCTAATGGGGTTGTCCCCTTTGGATGTGGTTGTTGACCCACAATTAATCATGTGAGTCATCACATGAGGCAAGGTGTGGAAAAAAACGTGAGAGTCATCAACACCAGGGGTTTCAGTGAAACCACTGTGAGACCTTGCCCCGCCCTATCATGTGACCTGTTTACGTCACCTGAAGTAAGGTGTGAGGGGCAGTTGAGGCACCTGGGAAGGGACCTAAAGACTAGTGCCTCTAGTCACCTTTTTCAGGCGCTTAAGACTACCCTGACCTGGATGACTGAGTTTTATACAACAGTGATGAAATAAAATAATGCAAAATATGAAGTAACTTTACTGGCATTTGTTTTCAAATGCTTTTGAGTAAAACTGTAATATAGTAGTAATAATTGATTAACTGTACATGATCTATTAAATTTAGTTTAATACAAAAACTACAATGAATTCTTCCTCTTGCATTTCAACCTGTAGTCATGCTACCACTTGATCTGTATCAATGAGGGTAAAAAAAATTACATTTATGTACAAGCGCATCACAAACTCCACCCTTCAGAATCACAGTTGTAGTCATCGTTATAGTGTGATATACTGGCCATTCTTTTACAGCTATAGCTAAGCATACCTAACAAATTGGAAATTCAGTATTGCTTAACAGGAGCAAGGGACTTTGAATGATGACACAATTACGTTTACATTGCAATAGGAAGATGTACAACAGCTCTTAGTTTAGGGGTTTATGGGACCTTCATAAAGCACCCCTGATGCAACATGGTCAAAACATGTGTTGAATCTCTTTTTTTGTCAGATGTTCTGAAGGAGCTTGATGATGCTTATGAACGGTATCGCCGTGAATCCGACTCTCTTCAGAGGCGCAAGCTTCAGTTGTCTATCCAGAGGGCACTGATCCGCAGTCAAGAGCTCGGAGATGAAAAGATCCAGATTGCTGGACAAATGGTACGTGGGAAAAATAACAAAAACAACAGGAAGAAACAGCTTTCAGGTCTTAATGTGTGTATTTGATGATGATAAGTCTTGTCCTGTAAGATATGTGTGAGAACTGAAATGAAAAGGGGGCTTATGGATCTTTTTAAGGCTCTTTTGTATAATGAGTTTCATATTTACATTTCATGTAAATCTGTAGTAGAAGAAAAAATCCAAACATTTACAGGACTCCAACTGTAAACACTAAATAAGTCTATTGTAGATACAAACTAGAGAGTTACCAGAAATGTAACACTATGTTTAACCTTCCTGTTTGAGATCTCTGTTATGTCAAAGTTCAAGTGGGTTGTGTCTCTTATGTAGCACACAATTACAGTGGATAGCTTTGATAATTTTATTGTAAACATTAATGTTTATTTATCTTTTGGACGATTTTCAGGCCTTTTGCCTTTATATGGATGGCACAGTAGACAGGAATTGCGGTACAGAGAGCCAGGGAATGTCACGCAGGGAGGGGATGGTTGACCGGGAGTGGAACCAGATACACAGCTGCTAAAAGCCTTTTAGTCCATATGGCATGCATCCGTCCATCTATAAACACAGGTTTACCCTTTGTAAACCTGTTTATAGTAACATTTGTAATCCCCTAGATGTCAGCAAAGTCTAAACTGTTAGAAGCATGCCTTACTTTCTAGTTAATTCAGCAATGAAGGCAAATTTATGTTTAACAAATCTTAATGAGAGCTGGCTTTTTGAAACATGATGCACTCAAAGGAGCTACAGATTGTCTCTTCACAACTATTACGTCAGTCCTTTAAAAAACTTTTTCTACTGCAAGTTATACTTCTACTATGTCTGGTTTAGTTTACATGCCCAAAAAAATCAGGTGAACTTAAAAAAAAAAAAAATCTAAATGTTCTTCGTTTCAGGTGGAGTTGGTTGAGAACCGAACACGACAAATAGACTGGCATTCAGAACTTCTCCTTTCCTCTCAAGAAATCCCTGAAAGTCATGTTCCCCCAGCCACATCCATGACAACCACTGCAACATCCTTGATGTCCTCAACATCAGCTACAGTTACTGTGGGCAAACCTAGCCACCATGACAAGAAACGCGATGAGGTCACATCAGGCTCAGGTGGTGGAGAAAAGGCTGGAGGGAAACGCTCACGACGCCAGAAAAATGGCGAAAATCGGGAAAGCTACGGGGGTCTGGAACATGCAGAGGAAGTGGGAGTGGGTGCGTCTCGGGAAAAGAAGGCCAAAACATCTTCAAAGAAAAAGAAAAGGTCAAAAGGAAAATCTGAGAGAGAAGTATCTCCTCCAGACCTGCCCATCGATCCGGATGAACCAACATACTGCCTGTGCGAACAGGTGTCCTACGGCGAGATGATTGGCTGTGATAATGACGAATGTCCGATTGAGTGGTTTCATTTCTCCTGTGTTGGGCTCCATCATAAGCCCAAAGGCAAGTGGTACTGCCCAAAGTGTAGAGGGGAGAACGAGAAGACCATGGACAAGGCCTTAGAAAGAGCTAAGAAGGAGAGGGCCTACAACAGGTAGCTCACCTGGCTCCATGAACACTGCTGCGCAAAAGTTTTTATCTGTATTGGTTTTCATTTACAGTTAACTAAAAAAATAGTTCTTGAGGAGAGGGGTCTTAAATAGTTATTTTTGTAACAGCTATATACCTGAAAAACAAGAATGCCACCTCCTGGTTGTTTACAAAGAATAGACGTAGTACAGTACATGACCATGTGCATGTTTGTAGCAAGCTGTCCTGCACATCATCCCACTTTTTCATCTTGCATGCAACATCACCTGCTGAATTATATAAACTGAAACAAATAAAATGTAAAATGTTTAAGAAGAGCACAGCTGAGCGGTATGCATCTATGGTGTGAATTTTAAGATCCTTGGTGAGATTGTTCTTCAAGGTTGCCATGATTCAAACTCTTCTGAGATTTTTAGTACATGCATCTATGGTGCCAATTTGAAAATCCTAGGCCATATTTTTTAAGTTATGGCCAATGATAAAGTTTCTGTGGAACAGACACAGCCACGGCTATGACAATAGCTAATTTTGCTCTTTGACACTATTGCCTTCATAGTAGACACTCAAGTTTACTGTGTAGTGGTTTCAGATGCTTATTAGGCATCATTTTGGGTAATCATTGATATGATTACAACTTAAGTGTGGCCAACTGCATTTCAGTATAATATTGTACAATGGTAACTACTTTACTGTTGTTTTAGATAAAAACTGAGTCTGCAGTATTCCATAAAGAGCTGCCAGTCAAGAGTTTGTGTTTCACTTATATTGAGCATTTCATAGAATTTTGTTGCTCTACCAGAGATCAGACAATTAAGTGGCTTTTCTGGCACCACAATCTCCAGCTACAGAACTTATGAGAAGCTTTGCTTTACTATGGTCCCTTATCCCAGCGTACACTAGCACATATATCCAGTTTACTTCACCTTAGTCAGACACCTGTCAAACTAGAAAAGTATGTAACACAGCATGTGCACCAACAATTAAAAGAAAAGTTTCCATATAAGGATGAATTTGCCTTTTTTTATTTACAAGTACTGGAAAAGGTGACATGGGGACAACCAGTGCAAAATCTGTACATAATTTCAGTTGCAGGTTTCTTATATACACGAGAACTGAACGGGAAAGTGAATACACTCCGTCATGCATGCAACAGTTCACAACACAGCAAAGGACACGGTGTAAAGGTAATTTAGTTGTAGTCCGTGATGCTCGGGCTGCTCATTATCCAAATGCCTTGTGAAAATAAACAGACACAACAAATCAGGCTCACAACAGAAAATGACCCATGACCTAATGCACTCTCTCGAGACACTAAACACAATTAGTCATGGAGTTGTTATAGCAAGTTTAGAACACACCAGGATTTTTAAGTAATGGCCCTCGAGTCCATAGTGACATAACATCAAGGCAAGATTCAGCACATTTCCCCTGATGAACTTAAAAAGGGGGCGAGAATAGAAAAAAGAAAAAAAGGCCCTCTTGGCAGGCAGGAACAAGATGTTCTATGATGGAAAGTTGAGGGTAAAGTGCATAAAAGCTTAAAATTAAAAGGGGGTTGGGGGCAAAAAATTAAGAGGTATTCCACTAAAACTTGCAGCACACACAGCTTAACAATGGAGAGAGAGAAGCGATGGTGAGTGTCAGGTCAACTGTCTCTCCAGCTTTGTTCTACGATGGCAGAGACCCGTTTCTCGTACTCCCGTTTGTCCTCCTGGTACAGCTGAGCTGCCTGACTGTTGGCTGGACTGTTGGGGTTTGGCTCATCAAGCAGGGACTGGAGGGGGGGAGAGAAGATTAATACAGAAGGTGAGAATCTTTGAACCGAAAATAAACCTGAATCAATTCATTCGTCTACTTGGTACTCCTGAAACAAGGGAGAGAGGGGAAAAAAAAATTGGCTATTGCAACAAGGTTGTTGCACAATAATGAGAATTTTCCAGAATGTCACCTTTTACATACACCAAAATGTCCAACCTTCTAAATGTAATGTGTTCTATCATTTATGATGAATAATTTTTTCATGCATTAATAATAACAGAACTTAATGAATAAGCACTACATGAAAATAAGTGAATTAGTTTATAACAAAGATATTCAAAAGTTCTAAGATGTTACTGGTATCTTTTATAATTTTATAAAAGATATACATCTCTTTTAAATGAACATTAAAAGGAAAATAAAGGCAGAAGCCACAATAATAAAATCTATTCTTGTACTGCTGTGTACTGACACTTTTTACCTGGATAGATGTAAGAATGGAGGACACATCATAAGTGGGACTCCAACGATTCTGTAGAATGTCTAGACATATACTGCCATCTGCATAGACTGTAGAGAAAATTAAATATACACAGCCCACAAATATCACCAACACTATAATCAGGCAGCAGGCGATTGTGTGTCCTTACCATTTGGATGAAACATCTTTGACACAAATCGCACTGTAGGGGGTTTGTTGGGATATTCTTCTGTGAATTCTACAATGAGTTTAAATGTACCTGAAGCAAAGGAACACATTCACATGAGATTTTACACCAACTGAGGAAGTTTTGGAGGAGTGACTCATTGTAACTTGAGCAAAACAGTTCATCTGACAATAAAAAGTATATACTGTTGGCCACCACTGCTACCCTTCAGCCTCCTGGCAGCAGAATCTTTAGGTGGCACAACTCGTATGAGATTTTTAGTAGATGCATCTATGGTAAATCTTAGGTGACACTTTCGAGTTATCGCATTCACAAAATTGAAAGTTGGCAGCCTGACAATAACCCCATCAGCGTTTTTAGGCTGAGGGGTAACAAAATGTGTTTATTTACAAGCTGAACTGTAGAAAACTTTTAGAAGAAAAACTGACCATACTTATTAAATTTTGATTGATTTAAACTATTAGGTAATTATCAGGTTAGGGTACATCAAAACTTTGAGTTTAACAAATCAGAAAAAAAAGAATAATTATTCATATGACAGGCTATACATACAAATATACACTAAGTTATGAAAACTGTGAGGTACTTACCATCCTCAAAGGGAGTTCCTTCAGGGCTGTGAAGTTAGAAGAAAAGAAAAAAAAAGGATATTATGTCATTCTGCTCAGACACAAAAATTAAATATATTCTTTGGAAACAAATTCATTTCTTACCCAAATATGACTGCATTCCACACCATGATGTTGTTTTCAGAAGGGGCACCACTGACACCAGCTGGAGGATCCTCTTGTAGACTGCTTACCCAAAAATTAAAGTAAAAAAAAAAAAAAATTATGGGATCTTCCAATGTTATTCTAAAAAACTAGAAACTGAATTTCTCTAGTCAGGCCACACCCATATTTATCAGGTCAAACAAACATCTGGTGCCATGGTTTACTCTTCATAACATAATCTGTCAGTGCCAGTGATAATGTAGGAACTATAATTTACTAAATATAGCAGTTAAATGGCAAAGATGTTCCTATGGTGTCAGCTCCAGACTAGCTGTTAAAATTTAGAATGATCTTCAATTCCCTAACTTTCAATGAACCCTCACACACATTATATAATTCTTATACTGTGAGTTGCTCAATCACTGCCCTTTTATTGGCACTTATCTCTACATCACTGAGTCGACTGCCTTTACAAAGTGTTGATTTTAATCTGAATTTAAATCTTGGCCCTGACAAACACCCTCAATATAACAAAAACTAAAGACTGAACCTAAAAATATATACATTTCCAAGCAATACACAATACCCTGGAACGCGCAAATTCACTGATTCATTGTAGAAACAAAAATTCATATCCATAATAACTCCAGCTTACTAGCCCTAAACATCTATTAAGACCTGTCCACAGAGTCCCGAAACTACCTCAAACACGACAATTTATCAAAGGATCAGAGCCTCGATGGATTTACAGTGAGAGGAAAATACGTTTAAGGGCCCTGAAGAATATTAAGTAGTGAATAGTAATTCACTCCGGTAGAGAAATGAAGACTGTTTACAAAGAAATAACATTTTCCGTGGGCACAGTGTTACATTACCTTTATAAAACAGAACGGAACGCAAATACCTTGAGTGCTTCCGCTTTGTTTTACTTTTTTTTTCACCTTTGACATTATGTTTTCTACTGGAAATTGGGGGCAATAATGTCAATGTTAATTCTCGTTTCACTTCTTGTCATAATTATCTACCTTATTAAACCAAACTTCGGTTAGTTTGCGTCCGTGGGGATGTCTAATAGTTCACACAGCCTAACAACGCAACTATCAAGCGGAAATATTACAGAAACGAAACAATTACGTTAGTAGAGCACTAATGTTTGATACGTTGAAATAAATATGTTTAAACCATGAAACAAACAAACAAAAAATCTACCCGGCCACCCCTCACGGACATTTAAAGCTAGCAGGTTTAAGGAGACAGCTGGGAACTGTACGCTGGCAGTCAACTAGCATCAGCTAGCTCTGTTAGCGTCACGGTAAAGGTGAAGCGCCTTGAAAAACAAAATGACGTTAATTCACGTAAATGATTCACATTTGCAGAAACACGGGATGAGCTTTAGTGTTTGCCCTGCGATTGTGTTTAACACCGGTAGCTCAAAAATTAGGCATATACTGAAAGAAAACAGATTAACTATGTCGAGCTAACGCAAGCTAGGATAATGATAGCCGTATTGACAAATCGTAGCTATCGATGTCGGCATAATTCCTCTTCACTCAACTCACCGTTTAAAATCTCTCATAAGTCTTCTTCTGGCCGGGGTTGACATAGCTTATCTTGTGGAATATGTACTGACAACACGAAATCGCTGACAGGAGCTTATTTGACTGTATTACAGTTAATGTAAATCGAGAACTTTACAGACGCCCTACGGACGGGAGTCCAACTCTTCCGTCGTCCTATAAAGCTAATATGACGCTCCGGTTTGCCTACATAGGTTTACGGGACGATACCACATCAAGAAGGAAGAGGGGGATTCAGGTGGGAGGGCTGAGTTAACCTGAGGTCTCTAGCATTGGAAATGCTAGTAGACGTACTGTCTTGTTACCAAAAGCACTTTCTGGACATTAGCTGTACTTTATTTCAGTATGATAGGTTTAGGTATTACGCTATTTTATGTAATGGGAATTAGCTTTCCTCCCCCATCTTAGTTAAGGATATCGTCTACCACGGGGCGTGGTCACGGTGACTTGGTGAGGGTGACGAAGTGTTTGTGTTGCGCAGCAATCGTGAAGGTTTGTCCCGTGACAGGTGCGCTAACACGTGAGGCTGCAACTTTTAAAACAGATTTCTGTACAAAGCTAGCACACCAGCAACGTTAATGTAGGTAACTAATGTATAACTTATCTTAAGCCTAAATATGAAAGCATCCATCTTACCCAATTCAGGTCCTCGGGAGGCTGGAGCCTACCCCAGCTGCCATAGGGCGAGAGGTAGGGTACACCCTGGACAGGACGCCTAGCTGTCGCAGATAGACAACCATTCGCTCTCACATTCACACCTACGGGCAGTTTTGGATCATCAATCAACCTAACCCCACTAACTGGGAGGAAACCGGAGCACCCGGATAGAACATGCAAACTTATCGTGCTGCCCATTATAAGAGTAAATAAAAAATAACATAAGCAGAAAAAGAGTTCATGTTCCAAAGGATACCATGGTTCGTCTATACAGCTCATAGAAAGATAAAAAAAAAATTTCTGTGCAAATAAACACTACACATTACTCCATAAGCCACATATGCTAGGAAGAAGCACCAAAAATTTAGAGAAATTCAAACGTAACTTTTGGAAAACTTTTTTTTAATGAGTTACACCAGACGTTTGGTTTTTTTTTTTTTTTTTTAAACATGTCGAGACATAAACAAATCTTAAATATTGGCAGTGGTTCATCTCAAATGCTTACTTTAGTGTATTCACGAACAATGCAGCATAATCGCACCAGCAACAAAATGTTAACATGTTTCTTTAAACACCACAAAAAATCCACTTTTCAGATCCATCCAGAACACTGGCTCTGCAGTTAAAAACAAAGAATTTCAATGAACAACTAGACCACTCTGTGGCTTTAAGGCAAATTAATGCTTGTTTAGGCTTAGATGAGTTTCAGGCAAAAAGGAAGAGCTGTCAGATCATTTTGTACTACAGGATCCGTGGTAAAGAAGCATGGTGCTGAGGAGGATATGGTCATAGAACTGCTCCGCTTTCACAGACTTCTGGTGCTCTACCTGGCTACCTGCAGTGCTATTGATCTCAGATGAGCTGCTGTGAACTTGGTAGCCGAGGAGGATTTCAGCTGTTGGACCATTTGAGAAAAAATCCTCACAGTGTCTTTCACCTGCCACTGTAAATGAAACAAATAGTCATAAGGGCAAATGCAACATTAAGTTTTGATCATTTTCCTGCCTCCAAAAATATAACAAACAAGGCCGGGGTAGGGGGCTGATTTTGTTTTGCACAACTATTTAAAAAAGGGGGGGCAGCCAGTTAAAAATGTTTAGAAGCTATTACGTGACCACCTTTCAACACACTCGAAGTGTTATCGAACTCTGTGGAATTTTAAGAAAGATCAATAAATTGCGAAATCCAATCCAGAACTTTATGTAATCTCACAAGTTTTGACCCAAGACCTTATTTTAAAATAGGTCACATCCTGATCTGTGGTCATTCTGACATACGGTTTGCACTGTATGACACAGTGACCTAGTTCTGTGGCTTTTCACAAGAAAAATCTTAAGTCTTTTAAGCTCCACGACCCAACATTCCAGGCAGAGGTGATAAAAATGTCCAAGTCATCGTATAGTGAATGCTTATAGTCCTTCATTTGCATTCATCTGAAAATGTAAGCATTTTTTTAAAACATATTTTGAGACAGCCACCCCCCCCCCAAAAAAAAAGAGCATTAGAACACACCAAGAAAACAAAGGCCACCAGAAGCACATTTATAAAATTTATCCACATTTAATAATTCCAAGCAGTCAAGTACAAAGCCAAATCTGCTCAGTACTCCAAACACTGGATGCCCCAGATTCAAAGGCTATATACACACTCAAACCTTCTGCCATGTAAAACAAATAACAGAGACTAGCTTCAACATGGAAAAGCACTACAAAATACAGAACATTTTTTCCTTAGCGTCTATAAAAGTTGAAAACAATGTACATTAAGTTACTGTTTTGATTATTCAATGCAGCTTAAGAAATAAGGCCTTTTGCAAAGTGTAGAAAACCATGCAAACTCTTTTCAGCAGGACTGTTTGTACACGACGACCAATTTCAAAAACACACTGGGTATTATTCTGTAAAATACACATATGCAAGCCTTGCTAGTTGCCTTAAAACTTCGGTAACACACACACAGTGTAAACATTCGCCACACTTCAGACCAATTAATCAAGATGAAAACGAGGGATAACCAAATCCTACACGCATGGACCAGTAAATGTTACTAAAAGACGTCTAGAAAGTCCAAGGAAGCTGCACAGTGAATAATGTCAATTTTACAAGCTACATTCATATTGAGATATGCTTTGGCATAAAGTTATTCTTGAATATAAAATGGGTAACTTTAGGAGACTTTTTCTTTCTGTACATAGTAAAGAGGACCAATTTTACATAAATGTCACCTATTAAAAATGATTTTAAATCAAGGATACCTATTTATTAATCCCTCTTTAAAAATGTATTAAACCGAAGGAAAAAAACTTGAACATTACTCTTTTTTGGCATTTGTAGCAGAAGGTTGATGTTCACAACATCAGGTGACCAATGAAGTTTCCTTATTCCTTATAATGCATATGTTTATAATTGTTATAATAAAACATGACTAAATGTTTTTTTTAACGAAGCCAATATAAACTACATTTGCACTTATAATGCAAACAATGTGGTATAATTGTGCAAAACAAAATCACCCTTTTATTATAAACCTAATAAAAAGTAAGGATTACATGAGTACGATTAGTATAACTGGACGTATGCATCGACTACATATCTGTATAACAAAGAAATATTAATACCTTTATCTTTCCGAGTATAATCAGGTGCACGGAAAAGTAGAAAATACAACACACACATACTCACACTGCTAAACATCTTTCAAAGGAAAGTGCTCCACCAAATCTAAACAAATGTATTCTTTTATCTGTGCGTTACTCAAAAACAAACATACAATACAAATGGGAGCATTAGTGTGTGCCATTTCACACACAAGCCCTTTACAAGTAGGCGTAAGAGTTGGTGCAGCGACAGGGGGTCTGCATGGACGCCACAGTGATGACCTCCAGCTCTTTAGCTGCTGGGCTCGACCTGTCCGGTCCCCCTGCTCCTCACACTGATCCATTGGCCCCGGCCCTTGTGGTGGTGCAACCCCATTCAGCCCAAATGCAAAGGTTCCTGGCCCACCTGATGTTACAGTCGCTGCCAACTCCATGTTCATGCCCTCCATCTCTGCATCTCCAGCTCCATCTAGTGGCCCATTCCCATTAAGCAATTTGGGTTCCCCGCAAAAACCTGAGAGTCAAGAGAGAGGGAAGAAATCATTCAGCTCAAACCCAGGATGTGTTCCTCCTTTCCATTTAAAGAAGGGTATTTCTTTTCAAGAAACAATTAACCCAGTTTTCCTAAAATTAAATGCTTGGTTTTGACATATAAAACTTTTTTTTTTTTTTTTTTTTACATATAAATGGGGTAAAAAATAAAGTGAGAAATTAAGATGATGTGATTTAGAAAAAACTAAATTAGCAGATGCCCTTGTGCTGATCGCCATTTCACCACAATTTAAACTGGATCCTTTTTTTGGTTACTGTCCATGAGGACATTGAGCATGCAAGAAATAATTTTGAGAGCCACTGCTTTAACGCATGTTGAGAACCGGGTGTGTTGCTGGCTGTGCAGAGCAGCTGAACTGAGCAGTCCAGAGTCTGGAGTAGTAATCCAACCAAATAAAGAATAAAATCTGGAGCAGAGCAGCAGAATTAGATGGGTTGAGTGTTCTTTATTTTATTTATTTTAGCTAACTAGTACCACCTATTACTCAAAATTCATTTTTTACTTTCTCCATAATCATTATCATCATCATTTCAGATGCTCCCATCAGGGGTCGCCACAATGGATCATCTGCCTCCATCTCACCCTGTCCCTAGCATCCTGCTCTGTCACCCCAACTCACTGCATCTCCTCCTTCACTACATCCATGAATCTTCTCTGCGGTCTTCCTCTTTTCCTCCTTCCTGCCAGCTCCATATTCAGCACCCTTAGTCCAATATATCCACAATAATTTAATTATTTTAGTGTGTTAGCATTGCTGTTGTTTGCTGTCCCCTTTGTTCATTAGTAAATTCTAATATATATTTTAGCTTTATGATTTGTAATGAAATAATTAATTTGCAAAACAAATAAACCCCTAAAAACTTAAATCGAAAATACTTATCTTGTCAAATCTTTCTTATAATTACAAACACTTTATGAGAATTAGAAGCTTAACAAAAAACTGATCTCACTACAAGGCGGTGTCAAAATAACCTCCCGGGTGGTTCTAGTGTTTAGTTTACATATCATACAAATATGTAGTACTTTACACCACTAAAGCCTTTTAAGCCTCTCTGTTGTCTCAAATGCTTCATATAAATATTAATATCTTGATTGTTTTCAGTAGTAGTAGTACTACAAGCCTAAACATACTGATTTCACTTTCCTTTAAAAGGTAAAAAAATCGGAACGATCATTTTAGTGACTTACCGTTAGTTCTAGCCTTCTTTCCTGGGTTTGCTTCCATGCCTTCAAAAGATCTCTTTCTGTTGGGCACGCCATTCAAGAAGCTGCGTCCCTGGATGGTGGGGTAAGCATGGCACCCATTCTGGCTCATGCCATTCAGAAAAACCCCATTATGGGACTGAGCCATGTTTTGTTGGAAGTTCTGGGCATTGGAGAGTGTTTCAGCGCACTCCTGGAATCCCTGCGCGTGGGCCAGGTCAGCGGCAGTCAGCCCATTGGCATTCCTCATACTGCACAACAGAAGAGGGCGTATTAGAAACACTCACTGTATGCTTCATTTACACAAAGAAAACACAAACAAAATAAGACAAGCCCAAGCACGCACACACAGACACACGCACGCACATACATACACACACACGCGCACTCAAAAAGCAAATATTCCCATACACAGACAAACACAGATGTATAGAAATAGCCTGTGCTGCTCTACCCTCTCACATCCTCTTCGTCATCTTCATGACAGATGACGACTGATCCCTTTGGGATCATCTGCATCTTGAGTGGAACTTAAAATTTTCAACTGTTTCCATATAATTAGGGAAACATGCCTGCTGCAAAAGGACATGGTTAAGACAACTGAGGATATGCACCTGTACCTGAAAGAACCCAACAAACTGTATGAAATGATCCACTGCATCCATACATCACTTCTGCAGAGAGTGCCAAAAAGGCTGCATCAAGGAGCATTTTGCTAAGGATGAGAAGCCACTGTCGTCTCCAGTGATGATGCTATTCAAGGATTTCTGCAAAACTGCATCAGAATCGCAGTGATAGAAATTTCTCCATGTGAATGTCTATGTAGAAAAGCCAGGAAAGAAAACAAGCTGCATTCTTGCAGACAACAGACTGGCAAAGTGAAGAAATCGAGAAGAGTCAGAGAGTCGGAAGTTGACTGTCTGGTGAAGACCATGATGCAACGTTTGTCTCTTCAGAAGAAACTCCACAGAGTGTATTTTGAGGGCAACAACAAATCAGGGTCGAACTGCAGCACTCAAGCAACACCGGACTTCTTTTGCTGGGAAGGTGAAGCTAAAGTGAACTTGTCTTTATGTTGTTTCAAGAAAGATGAGCAAAGAGAATTAAAAAGAATATATAAAATAAAACAAACAACTCCAAGTAGTGTCTGTGCACCATGTACAGTCGTGTTAACCATAACCAGTTGCAGCAGTAATAAAGTGACTTTCTGGGTGCAATAATGAATGAGCAAACAGTGCTGTGCCCTTTTCCCCCCAATTTCCAGCATTTCAAAAGGAACTAAAGTATGGAAGCAAATCTCACTGGGAGCTAAAATCATAACAGCAAAAAAATACTCCACAAGAACGAACTAAAAACCTGCGTGCATATTAAATAAAGTGCTGTTAATAGAAAATTTGACAACTCTCGAGAAGGACACAGAAAATAATCCACTAACCGAAAGATTTCTTTCAGCTTGGTGATGGAAATTTCTCTCTTCTGCTTTGTCCAGTTACAAAAACAATACTGTCATTGTTCTGGGCCTAAGCGTCATCGGAGCACAAATAGGTCTTTGTCAAAGAACTGGGAGCACCGGCCCAAATCCAACTTTACACTTTTAATTAAAATGTGAAAGGGAAAATAAATAAAACCATCTTTTCGTGTACAGTGAATAAAACGATATACCTGATATTTATGAATGACTCCGGTTTTATTGTATTTTATTTCAGTTAATACTGTTAAGCTAAAACCAAGTGATATCAGCTTCCACATAAAGAGGCAGAATTTACAGCACACAGCTTCTGTTTGGTCATTCATTGGGTTTAGAAATCGCTCATTCTCTGCATTTTTATCTAAACAGTTGTGCAGAAAGAAACATCTCAAGATCTAGTGCATGTGAAAAACATTTTATAAAGAATTGAAGATTTAAGAAAAAAAAATTAAAAAACAAGTAAAAATCACACAAACTTGTTGCACATTACCCGTCCCCTTCAAAATTAACGCTTCCAAAGGATTATTCCAAGAGATTACATTTAAACTGAAAATCATTTATATGTTATATGGTAGATGGATCAGTCTCACTCTAAGGAATAGAAATTCTGAAGTGTCATACAATATGCTATAATCCAAAATTTCTCTCTCTTTAAACGGAAACTGTTCCCTGAGTAAATCAGTGGACCTGACAGGCACAGAACAATATACTGTTACTGTGATAAAAAAAAAAAACAACTCACATTTTAAGGAATTATCATCTTAATCGTTATGGTTTACTTCATTTGCTCTAAATTTGTTTAATGTTAAATGGTACACCAAGTACTTGCCCTACTTCTGGCCTAGAGGAAGCCCAGTGGTTAAGCCTCTGTTTGCACAAGTGTGCTGCCATCAGATCAAATTGCACCTCAACCATCCCCAAATGAGATTTCCTCACTGAAGATATCCAGTGCCGAGCATGACTGTAAAGTCACTGCTTGTTTTGAAATTTTAGATTTAATGCCAAATAAGCGATCGCAGAAACGCCCGTGTGGGGTTGGTCAAAGATACGGAGGAGGTTTCAGGTGCGGTGGCCTTATTGATATGACAGACATTTTAAATGTCAGACTAACACAAAAATTTCAAGTTTTCAGATGGAGTCAGTGTTGCAAATTTATTCTTTACTGTCTCGTTCCTTTATTGAACTCTGTAGCTTCACGTCCAACATTAACTTGCTCTCTCAGCTTGAATTTTCCCCTCTGTATAACTGAAACACGCCGTTCCTAACAATTTAAACCATTATTCCTTTAGTGAGACTTGACATCTATGGCAATCACTAATCCAACAAAATGGATAACTGTGTATACTTAAAAAAAAAAAAAAACAAAGAAAAAAAACAACACCTTAAAAAGGAAGCGTTAATTCTTTGTAAATGCCTGGTATGCTTTGCTTTTCGGTCCTAAGCACACAATATGCATCTTCTCTAACTATTGTCTAACCTTCCAGAGGCAGCCTATTATCATGCTACATGTTGACATGGGACTCACGTGATTAACCCTGTCCACATAAAGGACTCCTATGGTTAGTTCACAAAATAATAATAATAATTTAAAAAAAAAAAACACAAATCATAAAATAAAAACAAAAAAAGGAGCTAAATACAGGAACAATCATGGATAATAAGCAAAGCATGCAGGTCTAAAACTTTAGTTTTGATTCATTAAAAAAACCTAGCATTAAAACCAATCACCGCAAGAAATACCTCAACAGTTTGCCAGTGTGTAGATAGGAAGCGATAGTGAGAACACTCAATGCCACAACAGTGCGGCTATCCCAGGGAACGGGGCAGACTCAGCAGTGTCTATTCTCCCCCTTTCTAGGATTACTTGAAAAAACCAAGTCATTTCCAATTCAATGGCTGCAAAACATTAAGAGGTACGGTTCTGCTTCTGTTAACAGTATAGAAAACTTTTTTTGTAACTTATTGTCACTTTCATAAAGGAAAAGGTGACAAAAGATTAGATGTCAAAACAGACTATGATATTGTATAGGGTTAATACTGTGACATACAAAATAAAACATTTCTGTGTATAAAGTAAAATATCTGGTACAGTGAAATGACAGTGAATAACCATTGCAACAGCATGATGTTAGCATTAGACAGTTCAGTACATGATGTTAAGCAAATCTAACCCATCTCACTCAGCTGCTCTAAGCATGTCTGCACTACTCTCATCACTGGCAGCCGCTAAGCACTGGCCTACCTGCTGCTAGCTTGCTACTGGACCACCTTAACAGTTTGAGGCTCATGACAAAAGAGGGAAAATTTGTTAGACATTTAAAAAAATAAAATAAAAATTTAATATTTTTTTCCTCAAATGAGAGATTTATTTTAGGGTTCAAAGGTTGGCACTAAACAAAATAATGACAGCATTGTCGGATGTTTTTAGGATTTCAGTTAAATAATGGCTTTCAAAAGGTAAAGTAAAGCTTATTTTTATATTGTTAGGTCAGATAGTTACCCTATATCCACGTTTATACACGTGCTTTATAGGTTCACTTAGCATTATTCTTGGTACTGTATTTATAAAGGGAATTAACATGGGATTTGTTCAAGTGATGAGCAGAAAGAGCCAGAGACACTGAACCTGTCAGAACTGGGCACAAAGCTACAAACTAAACCATAATGAAATGTGACTTTGGGGAAAAGTCACTAAAGTTTTGAAGAGATGGATTTATTTTTTAATCATGTTTACGTTCCAGTAATGAATCAAATAAAAGTTTTGGCTGTCGAGCCAATCCTTCACACTCAAGCATGGTCTTGTTAGCCAGAAACAGCTCCCCAGAGGTGCTGCCAAGATGCCTGCTGTGTATCAAGGTGTGCTTCAAGAAGGACCTTTGAGGACCAAGTTGTATCCAGCCATGATACCACTGGGTTAAAGAAAACAAGCCCCAGGTTTCAGTGGACTTCATGCATTTCTGTAAAGCCACTGGATTCATAAAAAAATGCATAAAAGCATCTGCAGATGGCAGCTGAAGGAACTGAAATATGTCATAGAAAACTCAAGGCTCTCATTGAAACTACCAGTGGCTGTGGGGCTATTACTGATCGTCTGCGGTTCGTCCAGAGTCAGAATTTACGAGCAGCCACCCAAGTGTTCAATCGGCCATGGAGACAGCTGGTGAGATGAGAGCACTTCCTTGTTATGACTCAAATGATCCACTTATTGTAAATACGTCGGCACTCTTCACCTACGCCTCTTCTGTCTTCCACAAGCAAAGTCCTGTGTATGCAAATGTGAAGATGAGCAGAAACAGTCACAGCTGCAAACATGTACTCAAAGCTTACAGTTTATTTATGAATACTGACAGATAATTACTCCCCCAATCGAAAGGAAAGCTCCGATGGCGAGTTGCAGGACTTGAAGTGTTTTCAAGAGGAGGGGATGCAAAGTAAGCAGAAGACAGAGGCCTTTTACTCAAGAATCCTCACAAAAGAATTCAAGAAAGAAAAAAACAACAAAAAAAAAACAGCTGAAGAAGGACTGTCCCTCTGAGGACAGGAAGGCAGAGGAAGTTTTTAGATACCTGGCAGGGAACTTTGATCTGATGTGGAAGAAACGGCACGTGAAGACGGATGTTCAAATGACACATTTCAAGGAGGAGACTGAATGTTCAAGTTACCCCCCCAAAAAAAGAAAATGTATAAACTGATTCAAGCCAAACCTAAAAATCAAGGAAGGACTCGCTCTGGAATAATGCAGACAAAAGCGCATTGTTCATACAACTATAATGAAAATGCGTGGAAGTATGACTTCCTTTTACCTGATTATGACATGAAAAGATTTAATTATGAAGGAGGGCAGTAAACCTAATATTAGGGATATATTACACTTAGTACTGCAATAACAGTGTTTACTGTGTAACAGACTGAAACTGTAAGACTATTTACACAATATTTTAGAATTAAGTATATTCCATACATTTTGAAAGTCAACTAAGAAATAGTTTTAAAAGCTAAAAGTGTAAGAGTACAATGTAGTTTACACTTACACCTAGTATTGCCTAGTTGTAGAGCATTAACAGCACTACTTTTTGATAATATTTTTTTATATATCACAAAACTGTATGAAAAACCTTTTTTTCCAGCAAAATATTTTCTCTCTGATGCATCAGATCCACTGAGAGCCTGAATCACTGAATACTTACCAAATATACACCACGGCAAGGCTCATTTGCTGCCTTGATGATAAATATTGCAAGAAGTTTTATTGACGGAGCATTACAGTAGACTATTGTCTTTTTAATGCTTTGTTGGGAAACTTTTTAAACTAGACCTTTTACAGTCTAATATACAAATAATATTATTTTAGCTAAAGTTAGTTACTTTGTCATGAGCCTCAGTCCCACCTGCTGTGCTTTAGTCTCCATCCCAGCTGCGCCTGCTACATTTCTGAGTCATAAAGTTAAATAAATGAAAAACAAACAAACTTGATAATAAACTAAACTAAATATCTGTGATCTGCAGGGAGAAAAGAAATAATCACATATCATTTTCATCAAAAATAATACTCATCAGCTGATAACCAAATGCACACTGCATCAACTACTGTTGAGCTTCTCTGCATGAAAAGCAGTGGGTTTCATTTGCTGAAACAACCGAAGCGAACGGGGGGGTTTATACGACAGGAAAATTTTTAAAAAGTTCAAAATCACACGTGAATTGCAGTTTTACATAAGAAAAAAAATCTGTGATACTGTGCCTAAGCTCTCGAAAACTGCTGTTCCCAATAAAAATGAATACATGTGTGTCTATTGTTCCATCTCTATCGAGTGCCTCTTGTCACTTTGCGACATGCACTCTGTGAAACTATGAGTGAGAGATTACCTTCAAAACCTTTTGAAAAGGCGTGTTAACACTGTTTGCATTCCTTTACTGAAACAAGGGCCAAAGTCAACAGTACTGCTCTCAGATTATGTTCAGCATTGTCATCTTTATACCTAAAGCTCACACCCAATATTTCACAGTGGTATTTACTTTCTTTACAAAGATCTTCAAAGATATGACTAGACCTAAAAAATAAAATTAAAAAAATAGTAGTATAAACTCCCCGGTAGCTTGGGGTTTCCGTACTCTAATGGTATCAAAAAGAAAAGGCAAAGGGTTTGTTGCAGAAAATGAAGTCTCGGGGAATATGCTGAATCTACCATCTAAACTAGTAGGCCTGTCATTAAAAAATGCAGCAAATTTTAATTTCTTTGTGCGTTTAAAAGCTACTCATACAAATCAAAAGTGCAGCTATTAGTGAGAAGCAACTCCAAAAGGTTTTTTTTTTTTAACATTTGCATAACAGAGATAAGCTGACTCATTCCCTTTGGGAAAATAACAACTATGATCTACTGATATATCTGTGGTTGTTTCAAGTCCCTGCAGGTCTTGAATCTAAATTTAACAAAGAGGAAAGGTGAGCTGTGCCTCTCACTTCTTTGTTCACACTTCAAGAGCATCAACAGCAATAAAAATGTTTTCTATAAATGGATGCGTTGGCAAAACAACTGTAAGAATGTGATTGCTCAGCACAGCGAGAGGAGATTAAATCCACCTCCTAAAATGCTATTAATGAACTAAATTTATAGTGCAATATTACCTTTAGCTCCATTATCTACTCAGTACCAACAGCACTATTAAGTTGCATGATACATGCAGAAAATGGACATACAAATCACATAAAAAAACTAAAAAAAAACAACAAAAAAAAACATGTGTTCTTGCATTTTCTACCTAAAATGTAGAGAAAAGCAAGTATGTATAATCAATGCATTTTCATTCAATGCAACACCCTGCAGCCTTTTCATAATGACAGTAAAGCTGTCTTCAAATATTAAAAAAAAACAAAAAAACGCAATGTGCATTTGGTCACCCAGTTATGCTGTGTATTTAAGACACTAACCAAAACAAATGTTAACAAAGAAAACCACACTCTAGATTTAACAGAGATCATGCAATATGGCCTACTCATTAAACAGTTTATCAACCTTTACATTAAGTTGCCCTCATTTCTGTGTAATAATTGTGCTGGTTTTAGAAAGCCATCCATCGAGATGAAAGGTGCCGTGCAGAGTTAATAATCTACTTTTACTCTCACACGTAGCTCTCTGTCTCAGATTACAAAGGTAATAAATGTCTGCCTATTAAAGTGCACAAACAGGTACTCAAGGAATATGTCTTAGCTGGTAACGTTACACACAGAGGGCAACTTAATGCGAATTGTTGCAATAAAAAAAACAACAATTTCTACAGATTAACAAAATGTGTCACATTTTCAAGGGAGCGCCACCAATTCTGTTAACGATTAACATCTCATGATCAAACTCATTTTAGCGTCGCAGATGAACCTCCACCCTTGTGTTATTACCGTTTCACAAAATGGATTTCTGTTACGTGTGAAAATGTTTTCAGGGATGGAAATGTTTACACCGTTGCCTGGCGCACATTTTAAGTTAACAGAAGGCAACGGGACAAAGAGGTGTTTTACTTTATTGCTCTTTAAAAAGGCTTAATTCAGCCCTTCGTTGGCTCAAACCTAAACTGACTTAAAGTAAAGTAACTGTTTCTATAGCCACTTCCTTTTAGGTGGACTTGTGCCAACTATAATATCAAAAATGTAATATTAGGAATTACTTTTTTTTTACATTTCATAAATTCATGTTTAAGACCTGCACTGTTAATTTGCAGATCCTCTTACATATTTGGCTGCAGCTTTAAAGCAACCATATATAACATATGGACTTTACCACTGCACTGATGTGAGTTTGGTGGCGAGCCCTTGTAAAGGTGTAACTAAGATGTTGGATAGTACAGAGGGAAAGAAATGAGGACACAGGACCGATCACAGGACTTACTCAGCTTTCGCTCCCTGAATCAAGAGAGTGTTGATACACTCCAGGCTGCCCGCGCGAGCAGCCTTGTGGATGGGCGTCTCGCCCACATAGTCCTGAATGATGACAAGAGACTGCAGTTATATATAGAATGTATCAGACAGACATTACCAATTAAGTATTTATTAAATATATCACAAATGACTGCATCCTAAGCACATACTGGAAATTCTAAGAGGGTGTAACTCTGCAGGGCAGAGCCTGAACTTTTCACCCAGACATTACCACCACCCACACACATTTACACATTAGTAAGAGTGCAGCAGAGGGAAGAGGGGGAAGAAAAAAAAACACAGTGAGGAAGCTTTCTCCAACCACAATGCAATGTAGGCTGTGCACAAATACCGCACTCTCCTACCGCCCAATCCCAGTGAGGATAAAATGTTAAGAAACTTCCCCATGTGTTTATTTCCACATACGCTAAGCAGATTCAATGCGAATTGTGAACAATGTGCTTCGTGATGACGACAATATGTTATGTCACCGTGCCCCACTAATCTGATTCCTCTTAGTAGTGCAGTGGAGCATAAAATATAGCCTCAGTGCATGAGCCTGTCTGCGCAGGAAAACCCATGGAGAGGAAAAGATGCGATGAGTGAAGCTCTCAACAGTCTGACAGCAGCTGCTTCAGGAAATATGGGGGGGGGGATGTAATATGAAGGCATCAGTGGGACAAATGGAGCAGCAACACTGCGAGGGCCGTGACCCCAAGTTAGAATTATCCTCCCTGATGGGATTATCTGAGCTCAACCCTTCATGCTGCTCTGCTCTTTTCATTCGCCCTCTGCCTGCTTGAGTTTCACTGAGCATCACTGTCACTTTTAATACGTTTCCCCCTTTCCACAGTCAGTGCACTTTGTAAAAAGATGTATTTTACATGTCACTCCAGGAAACTCTGTAAAAAAAAAAAGAAGCTGATATCGTACCTGTTTGTTAATATCTGCACCAGCTTGAAGCAACCATAGCAAACACTCAGGGTGGCCCCCAAAAGCAGCAATGTGAGTGGGCGTCTGTGCAAACCTGGAGGTCACGGCGTTCACACCACAGCCCACTTGAAAAAGACGCATCACGCACTCCAGCTGTGAAGACACGAGTCAATGCACACACACACACACACACACACACACACACACACACTGTCAGACGGGTCCATTAACTGCTTTCTGAGACACAGGGCAGGTACAGACAAGCGAGTGTGTTACAGTAGCCGAAAAGGGGCAAAAATGAAACACAGCTATGCGGACTGGCTGGGTTTTCGAGACTCAATTATCAGAGCTTTGCCTCGGGGCACGATTCCAGTTTATGTGAAAACGTGAGGCCTGGCTTTTCCCAATGTGTAGTTTGTTAAACAAGTCTTAGCACGAGTATTCTTTAAAGTCAACAAACACTTCGTTAGAAATGAGTCATTAGCGTCAGCAGTTGGCTTAAAAGTTGTTGGAGCGGCGACACGTTTTAGGTGCAAACCTACTAGTCTGTAAGGCTGCGTACAACTAGTGTTTCTTAGGTCTGACAGCTAATAATTACGGTTCTTCTAATGCTACAATTTCGCGTTAAACCTATCGCCTAACCGGGAACGGTTTCCATTCAAAACTGCGTAAAAACGTACCGAAAATTTGGCGCACACTAGCATAATTGATGAAAAACCGGTTAGACTTCAATGAGCCATTGTCTGACTTCACTTAGCGATGGCTGCTTCTTCGTCTCTTCAGCCAACAGTTAAGGGAAACATCAGGAAATGGCCGAGACGAGGATCGTGATGTCGGAGCGCGCCGACGCTCCTTCTGGGTAACGTTTCACCAAAATATTCATTCACAGAAACCCGGTCCGACAGAAGCGATACCTTTCCGAAGTGAGCAGCCCAGTGTATCGGCGTCCAGCCGTAGAAAGTGTCCTCCACCGTGAGGTCGGCCGGGTTTGATGTGCATTGAAGGAGGGAGCACAAGGCACCGACGTCTCCATCCCTGCAAGCCCGATGGAGAGGGAAGCGGCTGTTTAAGACCTCCTCACTCGAGAATCCAGACTCCACTCCCACCGACATTGTACCAAAATTTAGAAATACTAGCCGATTCTTTAAGAGGAGATAAGAAAATAACTAGATATTACTAAAGCCTCCGCGCCGACACGGTGTCCGCGTACGAGGACACACGCCACCCTGAATGGTGAGTCTTTCTCTGCCTGACAACACAAAGCGGGCGGCGCGGAGCACGCGTCGAGGTGAAACCCGAGAACCGCCGAGAGAGAGCCGCAAACTCCGGACTGGATTCCACATTCCCGACTTTCCGCTTTCCATTCGGGCACTGATGCGTGTCAGATTTTATTATAGATCAGTAGCCTGTAATTACTTTATAAAACCCTTTCAGTAAAATGTTACCGTTTCTAATAAACAGATGTGAACAGATTTGCCACAGCCTAAAGGTTCACCGGCTACATGCAGCTAGGACTATACATCTAAAATAAAATAAAATAAATGTTTATTAAAAAAAAGACTTTGAGCTACTGCCTGAGGCTAATCATTATAATAATTTATTTTTTATTTTTTTTACATTCACAGGAGCACCCTACTCCACCCCCCTCACCTGACATGAGTCAGGAGTAAGAGTTTTAAAAAAAGTGATTTTAAATTCATTCATTGTTGCTGTTATAATTTGTGTAACTTATGCTAACCATCTTTTCCCTCTCTGTGTCAGGGGCGTTACTGTACATTCATACTCATATCTCTGAGTGAGCACTGAGCAGATCATCCCCAAGCAGCTCAGTAAACCAGGGTGGAGACTATAAAAGGACAACAATGGGGGAAAGGACACATGCCGTCCATTTTCCCAGTTTATTTGAGATTTACTTAATTATTTATATGTGGCAACTAAGGGCAGCTTAAAAGATAAATGATACATCAAAATATAACTCTTTAAAAAAAATCTAAATATGCCTTCAAACCCTTCTTTTTTCATTAAAAATATTTCATATGAAGCATTCCTGTTGAGACATGACGCTTGATTTATGTTTTGATGCCAACTATAGTATCTAGATGAGACGAGTTAAATATTTCAATAAAGAATAAGATAAGATAAGATAAGATTAAATCCCACAGGAGAAAATCAGGCTGTCATTCAGTCTTGAGCTGTTTAACTGACAGAAGGACAAATGAATATTTATAGCAGTTATATTTACACAAAGTGATGCTGTAGCTGCTACCAGCTGCTACCAGAGTTCATCAGCACACACTTAGAGCATGACACACATGAGGGGCCAGAAACCTGTGAGCCTGCCAAACTGTGGGTGGTCCAAAAATACCTTGTGGGGTGAGGGCGGTTGTTGTTCTCATGATACTTTCTTATCGTTGTGTGACTGCCATTGATTAAATGTTAAAAACTTCTTTTTTTTTTAAGTAGCAACTTGCTTTGAGCCATGGTAACACACATTTAAATACATCAAGAAGGCAAGTTAGGCTAGCTGCACACACCAATCTTCAAATAGTTTGCATATAAATAGCTGTAACTGCATGTGCATGTCACTGTGCATTTATTAGCTACTAATTACTAAAAATAAATCACAGCTCTGTCTCTCTAGACATTTGAATTTCCTACTGAACACCTCCAGGAGCTATCTATATCCATCTATCTTCCCTCTCTGCTCAAGGGCTCTGATGATTGATTGGAAATGGACCAAACCACTGTGAGGCAAATGAGGGAGAGTCTAAGCTATAATTAGCACAAGAGCTTTTAATGCATGTTATCATTTCATTTGAGATCAGTAATATTTACAGTGCTGCACTGAGGAGGACAATGCCACCCCCAAAGGGCTCCATTTAAGTGCACCATGCCATTCAGTTTTTTTCCCCAAATCCTCTGGTTTTAAGTTTTACTTAACCCAACTAAAAAAAATTTCATGCCTATTGCAATTTTCAGTTTCATTTTAGTTAACCTTGATAACCCTGCCCTGCTCTCTTTCACCTCACAGTAACTGTAAATGTAAATATAGGCTGCAATAACATTTCTCAGGTGGAAATTTCTTCTTTTCTTCTTCTTTTTTTAAATTTACCTGAAAACCACATATTTGAGCAAACATTAATTTTAAAACCTGTCTAATACTGAACTGTTTAGGAGCAACACCACCCTTTTGTGGATCATAGTGAGGCTCGACATAACCTTCAGTTTCCCACAATTAGATATGTGATATGACATCATCAAAGCGATTTTTAGTTATTTTTATTTATTTATTTACTGTAGGCAGGTGGAACCACTTTTAACTGATTTCCTTAACTGTTGGGTATTTTCATTTCTAGTCATGCATCGTGTTATATACAGTACAGTATTTGCCTCAGTAATGTAGTCCAGAGTATATCTATAATACAACCCAGAAACCTCGTAAACCACACACTGAGCCTCTTTCATGAAGACATTCCCTCATCTTTGCCATAGGACCCCGTAGTAAAAAAGACTCCCTAGTAAAAACCTCAAAATATGATGGCTGCCGTGCCCAAACCTTTACTCAAGTACAAAATAATAATAAATATCCACCTGTAAAGATGCTGGATCTAAAATTATTTAGGTCTAACTTTTTGTTTTTAGGTGAATATGCCATTGAAATCGCAACAAATAATTATAATTCATTATGCTCTAGTTCATCTGTGCCACTAGATGGCAGTATATAACAATAACTGGACAAGTCCGAGCACAGTTCTGACAGCTGTCAACAGGGACAAACGCATCTACCAGTTACCAGCATACTTATTAAAGCAAACAAACAAACAAACAAACAAATAAAGACACAATACAAAACAGATGAAGTAAGGTTATTGGTATGACATTGTTTTTAAAATATAGGATGCTGTTTTCTGTACAGAAGTATGGAGCATGTGCTTCCTTCCTATACTGCAAATCTATTTTGCCAGTTTCCGTGTTGTAGAATTATTTCTGCACGCTGGAGGGCGATATAGACCACAGTGCATTACTGCTATTGGATTACGTCATGTTTATGTCCTGAATCACAAAAAAGACAATCATGGTTCGATATCTCTATATCAATCTATATCTCTTTAGTTCAGAGTACTTCAAGTCAGATATTAGTCTAAATGTGAATATTCACAATTAAATCTTCAATCTATTATTATTATTATTATTATTATTATTATTATTATTATTATTATTATTATTATATAAACTTTGATGATTTCAGTGGTTTCATTAACAAGTTCAATTCTTAAGCTACACTGACAATGAAAACAGACACCACTGCCATTGTACCTCCAGCACTGTCCCCCTTTGGAATTAAGATTGTGTCCATTTTATGGATATATTTCCAAATATGAATATTCACAATATTTAGAATTTGATGTATAGTAATCTTTAATAATCACCAGTTATTAGTATCCAAAGTTCTAAACAGTAGTAGAGTAAAAGTGCAGCTTTTGCCTTTGAATTGAGGTGGAACCAACATATATGAAACAGAGATAGGCCTACTCAAGTATCTCAAATGGTACTTAACAATCAATAAATGCATTTTTTAACTTTCCAATACTGAATATCGGCATGTGCAGAGGCAGTTATGCTTTCCAGCTTGCAGTGCTGCCATGTAAACTCCATGGAGCCCGTCCCAGCTTGCAGAAGCAAGCTCCAGAGCTGTTTTCAGTCATGAGAAAAGCTTTGGAATGAGGGGAATTTTAATGAAGCTTTGTTATGTGCGTCATCCTGATATCACTGCGATGATGTCATGCCCCACTTCAGCCATTTACCATGCTCTGGTCCACACTTCATTACCCAGTTTCCCCCCAAATCACCTCCTTATTAAGAGACCTTCAGCAAGTAACATCTAGGTCAGCATTCCTGTGGACATTAATCAGTATGACACAAAACAACAGTAAGTCGAGACATTGTGATCAGTTTGCAAAAGTACAACCACTCCCTATTCTAGTAATGCCCCTACTCCCTTTCCTGAAATAACATTGCAAATAACACATGGATGAAAAAATACACTACGGTCCATACATGCACTTATTTCACACAGAGCAGTTTTTAATCATTTTGTATAACTGACGCTGGTCACAGTGTAGATTATATCAAACAATGAACACATTTGTGTATAGATATAACTAAGAGAAATAAATACTCCCTCAAATATTTAAGGATTTTACAGCCATTCATTTTCTTCACTGTTTATCCAATATGGGTTCTCAGGGGGGACTGGAGCCTAGTCCAGCTGTCACAGGGAGAAAGCTGAGGTGCACTCTGAACAGGCTGTCAGTCTTATCACAGGGCTAACAGAGAGAATGACAACCATTCACTCACATGTTCACACCTACAGTTAATTTAGAATCAACAGTCAACCTAACATGCATGTCTTTGGACTGTGGGAGGAAGCTGGAGTACCTGCAGAGAACCCACACAGCCACAGGGAGAACATGCTAACCCTACAATAGAAAGATAAAATGGAGAAATACTACAGGACCAACTCCTGTCTCAGTACTCCCTGTGGCACGAGGTTGGCTAAATGTGTTTCTAAAATATTTCTCCCAAGATTTAACATTGTGCTTAATAACTTTAAGACCTGGCAAATTGTTATTATTCCACATGTTCTGTTTTCCTTATCCAAACGGGTGCCTAATGCAGCCTTGAGCTGCTATCCTCAAGCAGAGTTGACGAGCGGGCCACAAATATTCCCTGACACCTGCAGGCAGACGCTGATGTGTACAGTTCCCCTTGAAGGAAACAGAGTATTCAATAAAATACAACATAGCCTGAATTTGTGCAATCGGTCATGGGCCATTCAAATCTAGCTGGTTTTGTCTGAACATTTGAATTTTGAATTTGATGTTTTTAATTGAGCTGTGACACTGCATAAGCACAGCAATCTCAACTACTGTAGTAATGTTCTCAATCAACAGAAATACTTTATGGTGAGTTTTAGCAAGTATTTTGTATATATTTCCCAACTGATAGACTCATAATCCCTGAGTGTACAGCAAGTCCTCATCCCTTGTGACTAAGCGAGGGAGTAAACAGATGAAACTAAATGCAACAAAACCCGATCAATGTGCTGTAATGATTAAACTAGTGATTCAGTTGTTAGCTGGCATCAGCGCCTCTGCCTCTTTTAGAGCACTGTGTGCAACATTGTGCAATGTCAAATATGAGGCTTAGTTTATAATTCTGGACACTCCCGATGATTAGGGCTTGCAAACAGCTCCATTTGCGTGTGCGTGTGTAAATGAGCATAAACGTGCTGAATCAGTGTAATGAATGTACCACATAAAAGGGATATTACTATTTATATTACAAAACGAAGAACCACAAACCTCAAATATTACTTTATTAAACACATGCCATAACCGTTTGCAATCCTGTGTCATGTTTTACAGTAATATGTGATGACAGAGATACAAATTCATATGAGATTAGAAAAACACTAGCTTAGCTTTAACTTTGGTGTTTCTCTGTTGTCACATGTAGTCTAACAAAATAATAATAGTGCTGCTAATAAAAACTGCTTCTGAATGATTTCATTTTCCTCAATTATTCTCATGTTACTAGTAAAATAAGTGTGTGAAAAAGACAATTTATCCTGTGACATTTCTGTGGCTCTTAGTAAATGTGTGCATTGCCCATTCCACATTGCCTACAACTCACTAATAAGAAGCACACTGACAGTTTGGAAGCAACTGTTCAGATGAAATCCCAACTTACTGCAGTCCATAAGAACAAGTAACTTATTGCACGTTGCAAATGTAACAGTACAAAAACAAGGCACCTTGCTAATACTGGGTTGGAGCTCCCTTGTGCCTGGACATGGTCAGCAACAGTACTCAGGTAGTCTGTGGAATTTAAACATTTCTCTGTTGGCACCAAGGGGTTTAAAGTGTGGCAAGAAAATACCCCCCACACCACATGACCACCATCATCAGCCTGAACTTTTGAAAAATGGCAGGATGGATCCATACTTTCATATTTATGCCAAATTCTGATTCTACCATCCAAATGTTGCAGCAAAAATTAAGACTCATCAAACCAGGCAATTTTTTTCTAGTCTTTTTTTGTCCAATTTTGGTGATCCTGTGAGAATTATAGCTTCAAGTTCCTGTTCATTCAGAGATGCTCTCCTGCATACCTTGGTTTTAACGAGTAGTTATTTGGATTGCTGTTGCCTTCCTATTAGCTCAGACCAGTCTGGGCATTCTCCTTTGGCCTCTGGCATTAACAATGCATTTTCACCCAGAGAACTGCTGCTCACTGGATATTTGCTCTGTTTCAGATCATTTTTCTATAAACCCCAGAGATGGTTGTGCGGAAAAATCCCAGTAGATCAGCAGTTTCTGAAATACTCAGACCAGCCTGTCTTACACCAACAATCATGTTACAGTCACAGTCACTTAAATCACCTTTCTTCCTCATTCTGATGCTCAGTTTGAACTTCAGCAGGTCTTCTTGACCATGTCTACATGTCTAAATGAGTTGCTGCCATGTGATTGGCTGATTAGATATTTGTTCTTTTACTTTACTTTATTCATTCTCATTAGACCCTCTTGGGGTAAAAGAGAGTGTCATTTAATACACATCATCAAAAAGATTAAAAAAAACATACAAAAAAACAAAAAACAAATGAACAAAAAATTACCCATGTCCAAATGCAGACACAATTTCTTTAAAACATTTTGATATGCATTTGGTCTAAACCTAAAATATACAGGCAAACATTTCTGTGTTTGCAACTTAAAATAACTCCATTCCAATAAATAATGACACTCATCTCCAAACCTGGGTCCTCCGGCTTGTTCATTTATGAATACCTTGGTTTTATATATATATATATATATATATATATATATATATATATATATATATATATATATATATCATATATATATATATATATGGTATCATATCAATAAAGTGGTTGTACAGTATCAGCTGAGTTTTTGTCAGGTGGAGTCAGGTACCAGAGGACAGTTAATCTCTAAGTACATAAGATTAGATAAATGTCAGCTGGTACATTTAGATTGCCCCTTCTGTTTGAGTATGATGTAAACCGCTCGGACTATAGTTGAACTAAGCTGCCATGTTTGGCGAATAATGAAAAGCATTTCCTTGCACATTAAAGTTAAAGATGAATCACCGAACTGCTTTTTCTTTTTTTTTTGACGGTGAATCACATCCAGTTCTGTTCAACGTCAAGTCGTTTTAATGAGTTGTCTCTTTGTCCCTTCATGCGTCACTCCGGTATGAATTTATGGACTCACTACCAGCTTCTGTGTCTTGATCTCTGACACTGACCTTCACAACACATCTACACTGGAATGTCTGCTGATATCTTATCAGCCTGGGTCAATATCCCACCTGTCTACTGTCTGTTTGCTCAGATTAGACAGAGTGGCCTAAAACACAATTTTCAACCTCAGTTGCATCCACTTAGTGCCGCTTTTATGTCCATACTGATCCATCTGACTTGATATAAGAACCACCTCAGGTCTGTGAATGAATGAATTCACTGAATGAGTCATTGTCCTGTTGACGGGATACAGCATATCATATTGGTGGTACGTGCTGGTATGGTCTTCTTTGTCTCCTCTTTACACATTTTTCCACCGGTGTTACAAGTGTACAACGAATTTGATTTTTGCTGCTTGCTGACGTCTGATAACGCACCTCTGAGTCAACTCCACATGAAAGGGGAATGACGCAAAGGTGTTAGGTACCACTTGGGTAAACAGTGGGGGGATTAGTGCACATACTTGGGCATGAGTGAATCTATCTCACAAAAATAAAGTTCTGCATTTTCTCCAAACCTCACAGTAAGTTGCTGGGCCTATCTTGAAGCTTGTGGCCTGACTTTTGCTGCTGTGATTTTATCCACAAAGTTGGCCCCTGAACTTTCATGCTTCAAAATGTTTTAATGCATAGCCTAGACCTAATCACTACTAAACGAGAATGATGATACTTTCTGAAAATATTATAGATGTGAAGGAGGTAGTTATATGTGATATCAGGCTTTGAATTAGCTGGGATATGCTCCAGATCCCTCCATCCTTATCACAGATAAGAAGATAAGTAATCTGAGGGGTGGATGTTCCAGTCTGCAGCCCCAAATCTTTAATCCTCAAATGTACACCTCATGAGTCAGGACTATATTAGATGCCTTATATTATTCATCCATTTTTTTAAAGCACTTGTACTCCTCTAATTATTTATGCTGACGATGTTGATGATGTTTTTTCCTGTTTTCAGTCATGGTGGCAGCATTGTCTCACTGCACAGTGTCTAATCCCCTACACAGTAATACAGAAGTGCATCAGCTGTATATGGCTAATGGTCTATGACTATGGTTACAGGTTTTGCTAAAAGCTACATTTTCTTTGATGTTGGGGGATTTCAGTGGCAGCAGCTCTGCAAATGGAGCGTGCATCAGTCACTGGGCTTTGAAAGCAGAAGCAAATCATGAAAATGACTAATCATATGTGCTCAAAAGGGCAAAAGGGTATGCCCCGTCAGTCTTAACTTCTCTTGAAGAGTCAAGCCTGATTAGGGGATTTTCATACAATCACCTCAGCTGCTGTGACTATATCAGAAAATCTCACTGAAAAGCTGCATCCACAAAAAAAACTGATCCCTTTTGATTGATGCTCAAATGCAAAACACACAATAACAAATGCATAAAATGATGTTTGTTACTGGTAATAATGGGTGGCATGGTGGTGGAGCACATGTAGTAGCACTGTTGCCTCACAGTCAAAAGGACCTGGGTTCAAATCCAAGCCTTCAATTTGGGCTTTCTGTGTAGAGTTTGCATGTTCTCCACATGCCTGCAGGGATTCTCTCCAGGTGTTCTGGTTTCCTCCCACAGTCCAAAGACATGCAATTAGTAGGGTTAGGTTAATTGGTGATTCTAAGTTGCCCATAGGTGTGAATGTGAGTGCAAATGGTTGTCTATCTCTCTGTGTTAGCTCTGCAATAGCCTGTCCAGGGTGTACCCTGCCTCTTGCCCCTATGGCAGCTGGGATAGGCTCCAGTTCCCCCAACCTCCCCCGCACCCCTTTACCTTTACCTTTACCTTTAAATGCAAAAAAAGACTTTGATGAGGTATCATGCCTCATTTGGTCCAGAAACTTTTGCATTTTCCAAAAACTGGTACATGTTTTACATTTGACTATCACACATGATTAAAGAAACACAGCTTTCTCCTGAATTCTTAGTATTCACAGACTAGTGTATCCAGGATGCCTTTTGAGCATACTTTGCTTCATAATTAGAATCGAAGGATCCAAGGAGCATAAAGTAATTTTGTGTGTGTACTTTGTATATCTTACTGGACCTATGCAGGATTCAACAACAGTGGAGTATTCAGATTTTTTATTTTAGCAGTAGTAATACACTAGTAGGATGCGCTGTGTAAATGCTCTGTTAAAGGTAAAAACATCTCAAGTAAAAGCCATTAATTATCAGTAAATATTAAACGTGAAAGTACTATTAAGGTTACATTGTTGTAAATGTATATCTACATGGAAAAAAGAGGATTTTTCTTTGTACTTGGCTGACATGGCGCTCATTTTGAGCAGCAACAAGTTCTTGCATTTCTCCAGTACTTCCTGACTTTGCTGTTCTAGGTCAAAGGTAACGATCCCTCCCCAAAGACTCCAGGTTCGTCCTGCTCTAAATCCTTTCCCTGCCTCAGACTGGACAGTGTCACACATGTTTACACTTCAGACTGAATAATAGGCTCATTAGTTACACTTAATCTGCCAGAAAACAGCTGAGATGGAAAATATTTTATTTTTATTATTTTTTAAAATTGAAAACGGTCTTTCTTTTTTCGTTACTTTAATTGGGTCAAATTCAGCCCTGAGCTGCTCTGTAAAAACAACAGGAGCCTTTTTCAAAAAGTGTGATATTTTATAATTAAAAGACCAAAATCCACAAAAATATGGATAACATTAACATTAATTCTACACGTTGTTGTGTAATTTTGCAATTAAAAAAAGAGCTGCCAGCCTATAATGGAAAATACTTTGGATTGGTGAGCGCCCATATCAGCTTATATAACAGTCATTCAGTAGGCTGATAACATCTGAAATAGGAGGTGGGTCCTCTGTGCACAGAGGAAGAGAGAGAACAAAGTGACAGTAAAGAAGGAAGGGATGTAATGTAGCAGATGATTGCATGACTTTGTCAGTAGCGTTTAAGATGGACAATGGCAATTTATGTGATAATCTAACGCTCCTAAGGACTATAAACACTTCTTTTTCTCTGCACTTCTATCATAACTTTTTCTGAGTTTTTGACTTTGCTCATCATGTTTGACCAAAGCTTTGACAGTCCCGCTCACTGACTTGAGACATGGCTGAACAGTGTTTATCCCTCATGATCTCCACCTTCTGGACCCAGAAGTGTTGTCTCTTTGACAAACACATAAAACTCAGTTTAAAAATCTTAATGTTTAAAAAATTTAATTGTATATCTTTTTTTTTTGCAGCTCTACATATCACCTTTAATTTTAAACCTCCAGCAGTTTGAGCCACTCACTGACAATCAAATCACTATTCAGCGTGTTCAGTGAGTGAATCAGGAAATATGTTCATTTGTGAAAGGATCTCAGACACATATTACACATACATTCACATTGCAGTTTTCACCAGGCATTGTGAAAGCTTAGAAAAAGTTTTAAAAAAGGTACTTGATCAACAAGAACTTCCAGTAGGCCACTTATTATGTGTTATGTGTTACTAATGCCTGACTACATTAGATCAGAAAAAGAGGGCCTCACATTGGTGATTTGAATAACTTGCTTGCAATGGGCTCAAGAGCATTACTGGAGAAACTGAATCAATTCTGCTCACTTACCCAAAAGAGTTGCTTTTTTGGATCAAGTCATAAACAACAAATCATTACCAGAAAGATGAGTACCACCGTGTTTATTATTTGTCCTTTTGGCATCCCTAATCTGATTTAGTTTTCCCCAGTAGATGGATTTGGTTCTACTCATGACATCTGAAGACTTCATGCAATGCAGAATTTCACAGTGAAAAACATGCTGACATTTAAGCTGAAGTTAATGGGCCAGTTCTTTGTATTCCTTAATGTCATATTAAATTTCATGCGCTGTAGTGAAGTTCAGAAAGACAACAACAATAAAACAGTTACTTCTGTGTTAGTTTTTCACTGGAGTGCAAATGAACTAACACTTTGGGACAAAAGGGTTCTTTCATACATAAAAATAAGAACTACTTCCTGTTTTATGTAGCCAGTATAGTTGGATTTTTAACACGCACAAACACCTCTGTGTCCGAAACCTGACTAAAAGGCAAACATTTCTTATTCTGCCCCCCCCCCCCCAAGTTTAGTTTTTCTATTTTTCTCCCAGGCTTTGTGTTTATTTCTGCCATGGATGACATTTCATGTTTTTGTTTTTTTGGAATTAACTAAGTCACCTGCAAATAAAGAATTTTAAGTTCAGTTTTGTCTTCTGTGTCCTGCATTTGAGTCTACCCCTTCATCCACACAGCCCAAACTGTGACAGATATATGTAACACATCACAATGAACTGCCTACAAACATTTGTGAAAGAATGAGTCGCTCTCAGGAGCTCAGTGAATTCCAGCGTGGTGCCATGATAGGATGCCACCTGTGCCACAAGTCCAGTTGTGAAATTTCCTCACTACTAATTATTCCACAGTCAGCTATTAGTGGAATTATAACAAAGTGGAAGTGACTGGAATGACAGAAATTCAGGCACAAAGTGGTAGGCCACATGAAATTGCAGAGTGGGGTCAGTGGATGCTGAGGTACATAGTGTGAGGAGGTCACCACCTTTCTGCAGAGTCAGTCATTACACACCTCCAAACTTCATGTAGCACCAGATGCAGTGGTGTAAAGCACACTGCCACTGGACTCTAGAGCAGTGAGATGTGTTCTCTGGAGTGACGAATCATGCTTCTTTGTTTGATAATCCAATGGATGAGTCTGGGTTTTGTGGATGCCAGGAGAACGGTACTTGTCTGACTGCATTGTGCCAAGTGTAAAGTTTGGTGGAGGGGGGGATTATGGTGTGGGGTTGTTTTTCAGGAGTTGGGCTCAGCCCCTTAGTTCCAGTGAAAGGAACTCATAATACTTCAGCATACCAAGATATTTTGGACAATTTCATGCTCCCAGCTTTGTGGGAATAGTTTGGGGATGGCCCCTTCTTGTTCCAACATGACTGCACACCAGTGCACAAAGCAGGTCCATAAAGACATGGATGAGTGAGTTTGGTGTGGCAGAACTTGACTGGCCTGCACAGAGGCTATTATAGCTGCAAAGGGTGGGCTGACATCATATTAAACCCCATGGATTAAGAATGGGATTTCATTCAAGTTCATATGCGTGTGAAGACAGAAGAGTGACTAGTTTTGGCAATAATATCTTAATTCCACTCTGGCAATAAGAGTCTCCTCTATAACCCTGGAGTCCTGTTTCTTTTTTTCATTGTCTTATCTTAGAGCTGCACATGCTAGAGCCAAATCAACCACCCGCTTCCAAAGCATCAGAGTGATGCTTCTTCCCTCTGACAGCTCTTACTTCCTCCCACATTACTCTCTCATACTTTGAGGTGTGCGTAGAAAGCCATGTGGTTTTATGTGATTCATTGTGGCACTGCAGAGAGGATGTATGCTTTATTGCTAGGCACACTGTTACACCATCTGTTCTTCAGAGCATCCATCATGCTGTAGTATGTTTCTTAGCTTGTTATGTTTGGTTATGTGCTGTTCTTTGCTCTGTCACTATGCTGTCAATTTGCCTGCCTGACACAAGACTTTCTCTGCAACAAACTGTCAAGCACCTGGGACTGCACCATATTGCGGTATATCAGGTGTTGTATTTGGCTTTGTCTACTATAAAAACACAGGACCATGGATATATACCTGTAGGAGGAGGCCATTAGTCACTGAGTGAGGTGCCCTCCCCAGGGAGAAGAAAGGCGATCATCAGGCCCAGTGATGCAGTCTCTCTGGACATGTGAGAGAGGGGTTGGGGTGTGGGGAGACAGTGGTGGGGTGCAGCTTTAGAGGTGACATCAGCTGCTTCTGACGCCAGCACAGCATCAGCTCTTACACAGAGAGATTTTAATCAGCATCTTTCTTTCTTTCAACACACCACATGTAATTCTTCTATTTTGACAGATTTGACAGATCTCTGTGCTGCTTTAGTATTTTAGTTTTTTTTAACCTAAAATTGAATAATTTAATCTCTTGTGACAGACTCTTGGCCCAATTATTAAAGCATATTAAAACATGATTATGCATGTCAAATCTGCAGACATAAACCACAGTAATGTCACACCTACACAAAGAAATTCTTCCACCATTTTACATTTTAATGTGTCCACAGCCACAGGAGTTAATCCCTTTTTGCAGTGTGTTCTAAGGTGGTTTAATTAATTTTAGTTTGTCTCTTCTTTTCTCCAGGTATTCAAATTAAATGTTATATAAAACTACAGAAATAGCTTAGTGCGGCAGGTAAAAAAATGATTCAAAAGCATGCCATACTTAGACATTCATCATCTGCAGAGAACAATTCCAGTGAATACACCCTACTCACTTTCCCTGGGGCCATCATAATGCCTTATATTAGTTATTTTGAATGCAACTTTAGATGGATTACCATGAAATTTGAAGACTGTGGATTGTTTATAAAAATTGGATGCAGCCTCCAGGTCTGAAAAAGAAGACTGTATATAAAAGATGTAAGTAGCCTGAAATGTAGGTGCCTTAAACCAGAGTCTACATGGGTTTTCTCTGGGTACTCTGGTTTCCTCCCAAAATGTCGAAACACATGCAGTTGGTGGAGGTAGGTTACTTGGTGATTCTACATTCACAGTATGTGTGAATGCGAGTGCAAATTGTTGTCCGTCTCTCTGTGTGAGTCCTGTGACAGGCTGGCGACCTGTCCAGGGTGTACCCTGACTCTCGCCCTATGGCAGCTGGGATAGGTTCCAGCCCCCCCACAACCCTGAAAAAGGATAAGTAGAAGAAAATGGATGGATGTTCAGAGCTGTCAAACACCAGCGTTTATAATTGGCACAAGCCTCCACACACGCGAGCTCCCACTTTTAGCAACATAAGTGATTCATTCAGGTCATATTTTTTCCTTTTCTTTGTCAACAGAAATGGAAAAATTCTAAAAGAATCAAGAGATGCCTCAGGGAAAATAAAATTAAGGAAAAAAAGTGTTAAGAATGACCTGAAAGCGACAACTGAAGACATGCGTGTGGCAATGTTTAGAAGTGCAATGACACTACACTGTAGAGGGGAGTGTCGATTGCAATTCCTATAATACAGCTGGTGTTCCAAATGAATCAACAACAAAAAATAAGCAAAACAACTGCCAGATACAGATTTATCAAATTTATGCAGTAATTCATTATTAACTTTAGTTACCTCTGATTGATGTAATCAGATTTCATTACATGTGACGTGAGTTATTAGTGTTTTAAATCAACGTTTTTCCTTAGCCAACAGTTTCAGATTTCCTTCTATGTCACCTGCTCTGGCCCCTGGAAGAAAATCAACTATGGTTGCTGGTGTTGCTAGCTTCACGTTTCTCAAAGCAGAGTCACCAATAACCAGAGTTTGTTCCTCAATGGGTGTGTCACCAGTGGTGTACCAGGGGATTATGTTTAGGCTTTGCTTCCTCCCTATTACCCTGCCAGCTCAGAGAGAAGAGAGGAATTCATCTTGTCCCTGAGTCAGCCTGATTTCTCAGCTGGCTGGGAAAATAAGCTGGGGGAGGGCTAACGGTGGCTAAACAACCTTCAGTCCACACTGACTACAGAGGCTTGGCTAGCTACAGGATTTTAATCATGTTTCACAAACATTTCTGAAATCAGCAAACACTCGTTCCATTCCACTAACCCTTATTCCGCTACATTCAACTCTGCTTATCACTATTCACACTCACTGACCCAGTGACTCGCAGTATTGATCGCTCACCTCTCTTTTTCACTAAGAAATCAATGGAATCTGTACTTCTGACCTGCCCTGGGGTCAATGGAAGGCTTGCTGTTATTGCTGCAGTTGACACATTCGGACACTTGACACACTGAGCCTAAAACCACACAACAGACAAATACAAATGGCTGCCTTGGAAGTCATGTGATTTGTCGGGGACCTGTCGAAAGGCATTGTTCAGTCTCCCTTACCTCTTGTCTTTGCCTTAAACCTGAATTCTTTTTGATGACCAGCAGGGGGCAAGTCCTCTGGTTGCAAACAGTCCATATAATTATTTAAATATATAGAGATATAGATTTAGACATAGATGGATGGGCATTTCCACTGTGACATTACCTACTGACTCTACAAAGTCCCATTTGAAGCCTCAATTGGAGCAATTAAGCCCCCAGTCACACAAACCTAGAGATTGGTGCGTGGTTGCTAACTTATCTGCAATCACTCGCCAACTGCTCATGGAGTGATAGTGAAACTGTGAAAAAGGCACCTCTTCTAACGTAGTGGTTGCAATGGTAAGGGACAACTTTTACTTTGAAGGTAAATGTTCTCCATTTATGGTCTGCGCTGCACTTTTTCCAAGCTTCACTACCGTTCGACCAGTTAATGCCCTCAATGCAAATTATGCACAACTGTGGCGATATGCTGGCAACAAAAACAATCACAAGGAGGTTCTTTTGGTGCAGCACCCTCTGTGCGACCAGTTTCACAAAGACAGCCAGGAGCCTCCAGTGGCCAACCGGTTGGGGAACAGACATGTTTTACCAACCTGTCTCTAAGGGAGTCTATGGGGATGCCACACCTCATGCCATAGCTTAGTGTGCCGTCCTTAAATAGCTACTAGAATGGGCTGTTAGTGCAACAGTCTAGAATTATAAACCAATATATATATATAAAGTGCCAGAAGTAAACTTTGCTTGAAAATGATAAATGATTAATATACCCAAGACAAACTCAGTCTCTGTGGCAAACCTTTGTTTTAATCTCTTAGTGATAAGCATCTGATATACCAACTGTTTAATCTGTACTGATGTTCAAAACGACAAACTCACATGATGTCAGTGTGTGACCTGAAATGACAGAAAGAATGAACCATCAGAAATGTCAGAGTGCATCAGCAAACAGAAATGACAGCATGCATTAGTGCAAACTAAACACCGTGCTGTAAGTACCTCGGACAGGTGCTGTGAATGTGTGCATTGTATGAACTAGGGCAAGTGTAAAACAATAGGATGCTACACAACTGCAAGAAACAAACAACTTTGTAGCGTACACTATTTCCTCAAGCTCGACCTAAATGCTTCACAGCTTTTTTCACTTTTGATATACGAGCTGCAGCCTTGACCTGGTATAACCCACATGAGTGTCACATTATTATACTCACCCAATTACAATCTAGCATAGAGAAACAATGGAGACATTGTGGGAAATGGTTTATGTTTATCATTACATTGTGAATCACCACTTCTAAATGAATGTATTGACACTGTTCTAGGAAACATCCACAAACAGCCCAAATTTAGCCAATCTTAGTTTGCTAGATAAAAGCATTAATTTTGATATTGCCTGTCTTTAATGTCAAAATATATGGACTACAATGTTTTGTATCTTCTTTATTTGACAATAAAGGTGAAGAAATATGCAAAACCAACAAATTTATCTCTCATCTGCTACATCTCCTGTTACTGTCTGCTACTGTTTCGGTTCCATAGACCTCTACTACTGTCCAAAAACTATTTTGAAAGTTCTTGTGTTATTTTTGCTCTGTCTGTTGTGTGCCTAAAACTGTGTCCTACAACAGTTGGACATAGTTAGCATAACTGGTTATGGCATCACCATGCAGGACTGCATTCAAGCGAGTTTGACCCAGTTAGTAACCAGCTTTTGCTTTGCCTGTTGAGGCCACACACGCACACGCACAGATGCCTGCACACGTCAGTGACTCTGACAACAAACACATATTCTCTCCTCTCACATGATTCTAGTTTGAGAGGGAAATAAAACAACAACAGGAAGAAAAATAATACTGCAGGCCTGGTGATCTTCTCCTATGAGAGCCTTTGACCCTGAGCAGCTCCAGCACATTCTGTTTTATTCTTATTTTATATTCTCCTCTCCAGCTCCCACAGAATTTAGAGTGGATAATTAAAGTCCAGAGCAGTTGGCGCCATTCCATACCATCCCTAATTAAAACAATAAATGCCATTTATGAGTCTGCAGCTGAGTATCTGACACCTGCATGCACACTTGCGCTTGCTGCAAGACACTTGCGGGTTTAAGCCAGCATAATCCAGTTTTAAACATGACATGACACCTGTTATAATCGCTCAGCTGTGTGCACTAAATGCCAAGGAGGATTATAGCAGATGTCATGTCGTGGATTATGGAAGCTTTATGCATGTACGTGTGTGAATCTTTTCCTGTCACCTCCATGGAAATGCCACAGGCAACCACTGTAATCTCATTTGTGTTTTTGCGTGTTGTGCACATGCATTGTAGAACATATCACCATGTCTCCAAAAGCAAACACATAGCGCTTTGTAGTGTTTTTCTTTCCCAGTCCCAAAGCCTGTCTGGCTGACTCTCATAGTATTGCAGGGGGAGGGATGAACCACAGCTGCTGTCTGACGTAAATGCAGCACAAACGCTCTGTTTGTGCGGTCACAGCCCCTCTGACAGCTCTAACCAGTTAATGGGTTACCTCACACTCCCTTCCTCTCCCCTCCAACTCACTGCTGCAGGGCTGCTTCTGCAGGCTTAGTCAAGCCTGAGTTGACTCTAAGAGCCCACCGATGATAAAAAAAAAAAAGTAGCAAGCCATAATCTGTCTGTAATGATGCCAGCTAAGGCACTACGTAAGTGCCTATTTAGCTTGAGATGTATGTGAATGTAAACTCAGTATGCATAATCCTAGCAAAGTCACATCAGGAGCTCACTTTGAGGTGCTATTCATCCTGTAAATAATAGATAGTATAGTACTTTCTTTTCCTTTTTGTTTTAGAGGAGCCTTTCTTTTGGGAACTCAAAGATTAACAGTAATGATGTGATTAAATTTTCACCACTAGCCGTGTCAGTCAGTCCATCATTTTGGCAACTAAGTAATGGAAATTTGTTAGTGTTTCTTTCAGCACCACAAACAAATCCTCCTTTTTTTATTGGCTCAAAACTTTATTAAGTACTTTTAATAAATGTGAGCATACTAATATGTGTTAAATTTATAACTGGTGGAAATATTAACTGCTTTATGGCACTGCTGTGCCTTAACAGGTTTAAAGAGTTGTTTACTCATCTTAGTCTAATTTACAATACAAAGAGGAGGGCATTAATTTTGAAAGATACGAGTCACAAATTATATGGGAGCTTGACAATAACATTTTTAGAGAGTAAGTCACTGATAGAGAGACAGACATGGATTATTTAAGGTTGATATTTTAATGGGTAACCATTACTCGATTCAATTTTTTTAGGGTCATGGGTAAGTAACAGCATAGAGCTGTGAAAAGGAGTCTGAAAAATGAAATACTTCCTTCCTATTTACATAGGAATTAAGAAGGTAAGTAGCAGCTGGGTGCTGCTGATCAAATGCAGTTGATTAAGAAACCACCTCTATAAAAGCAGATGTTTTGGCAGTTTGCAGGTTTGGAACATTCAGCTATGTGCCAAAGAAGAAAGACATCAGCAATGATCTTAGAGAAGCAATTATTGCTGCCAGTCAATCTGGGATGGGTCATAAATCAATTTCCAAACAATTTGAATTCCATCATTCTACAGTAAAAAAGATTATTCGCAAGTGGAAAACACTCAAGAAGTTGCCAATCTTCTCAGTAATGGAAATTCCAGAAAATTCACCCCAAGGTCAGACCATGCAATGCTCAGAGAAACTGCAAAAAAAATGAGAATTACATCTCAGACTCTACAGTCCTCAGTTAAATGTTAAAGTTCATGACAGTACAATTAGAAAAAGTATGGTATGGGAGAGTTGTTGGGAGAAATCCTCTTCTCTCTAAAAAGAACAGGACAGGATGGCTTAGGTTTGTAAAACCTCATCTGAACAAACCAAACACGAGTTCTTGAACAATGTCCTTTGGACAGATGATACCAAAGTGGAGATGTTTGGCCATAATGCACAGTGCCACATTTGGCAAAAACTAAAAGCAGTATATCAGCACAAGCTCCTCACACTACCTGTCGAGCATTGTGGAGGGATGGTGATTTGAGTTTGTTTTGCAGCCACAGGACCTGAGCACTGTGCAGTCACTGAGTTCACCATGAACTCCTCTGTATACCAAAGTGTTCTATAGTCAGATGTGAGGCCATCTGTCTGACAGCTAAAACTTGGCTCAAAACGGGTCATCAGCAGGACAATGATCCCAAGCAAAGCTGCAAATCCACAACAGAATGTCTGAAAAAGAAAAGAATCAAGATGCCCAGTCAAAATCCAGACCTCAACCCAACTGAAATGCTGAGACCAGACCGTGAGAGAGCTGTGAATAAATTATTCCCTGCAAACCTTAATGAACAGGAGCACTGTAGTAAAGAAGAGGTGGACAAAATATCTACACATCAAGGTGAGAGACTGATAACGCCATACAGAAAATGATCAACGCAAGGTATTGCTGTTAAAAGTGGTTCTCCAATCTTTCAAATCATAGGGGAGTACTTATTTTTCACACAGTTTCTGCATTTTGGCAAGGTTTTTGTTAAATAAAGAAATGACACGGTATAATATGTCATGTATTTCTGTTTGTTTTAGGTTGTCTTTAAATAATTTAAAGCCTGGTATTTTTTTATTATGTCCTGATATGTAAAACTCTTGAGTTTTAACACCCCACCAGTAATGCCTGTCCCACAGTTTGAGAACCATTGGTGTATATCAAAACATGAGCCATTAACGAAATCAGGCAAAACATTACTGTCATGGTTGCTGTGGCAGGCAGGAAAAGGCGGACCCCAAATGCAGGACTCAGAAACAGTGAAATGAACTTAAATGAGGTTTTTTAAAACAGGGACAAATAAACTGGGCTGGAAACAGATGCTAGAGCTAAACCTAGGGACACAAAGGACAGCAAAACACACAGCAGATACAAAGACAATGACACAACAAAGAGCAGAAGAAAACTGAGGGCTTAAATACACATCAGGTAATCAGGGCAAGAGGAAACAGCAGGGCACAGCAGGTGAAGCAAATGAAACTAATAACAGGGGAAGCAACACTAAACACAAAGCACGGGGAACACAAGACTGTCAAAATAAAACAGAAAATGACTAAACAAGGTACACGCAGACTTGACACGGGGGACTGGCACACACACACGGGACAGAGAGGCAGACCTGACACAGGGAAACACAAGGGACTAGAAATAAATTGAGGAACAATACAAAAGAGAACTAATAAGCATAATGAGAGAAATAACTGAAACCAAGAAAATACAAAACACTGGGCCACCGGCCCAGGACCATGACAATTACAAAATAAGATCATGTTCAAAGCAAATCATCTTACAATGTCCAAATCAACTTACAAAGTCCCAAATATTTTTCACTGGATTCATTATCATCTGCACATGTTTAGAGACTTACATGACTTGTGGGACAGATTACACAGATAAGGCTGTGAGCATTATTTTTTAACTGTAACATCAGCTTCTTTGTATCTAGTCAGTCTATTTAGATAGATAGATAGATACCGGGAATCTGAAAGACAGTTGCAATTTACCTGCCTCATTGACGTATTTCACCCCTCCCTTTGTCTCTAAACTTTGAAACTAAGTCTTGCACAGCTGCATTGAGGTCAGTGTTTATGCCACTGTATAATGGAGTCAAATATAAATGCAAACCATAGTCCAGATGACTCATGTCACTGGAAGCCCAACACTCCCAGTAAAACATTGACTCTACAATGAATCCTTAATAGGAAGCATTAGAGCTGTTGTGTAGCAAATTCTAATGAGGAGTTTGTTTCTTTCTCACCAAAAGCCTGCGGGGAGAATATGATGGATTGGCGCACGTCAAGAAGGCTTTAGTTACCCCCCACCCCCCACAGATCGAACACAAAACCCTCTATTTAGTTATTTCAAGGTTACACACTGTTTTTTTCCCTAAGGACTGTGTATACGTGTGATTCTCTTGCTTGCACGCAGGTGTGCCTGCATCCGTTTAGCTTGGGGTGCTGCACATTTGCATAGTAGCCATGATTCTCGGTGAACTGAGTGATTGAACTGGAGGAGATAATTGACATGCATACACAAAGACACACCGTTAGCAGTGCAGATTTGATTAGTGCGCAATGATCTTGATGAAAGGCTCAGTTCGGTTAAGGGGATTGTAAACGTGCCCCTGAGACTTTGACGCAGGCTGCTGACATCATTGCCCATACCTCCTTTTGACCAAGCAGTCTGTTCACCGCTCACTCCCATGGAGGAGGGGGAGGGAGTGAGGGAGGAGGAGGAGGAGTGATAGTGAGGCTAATATCTATGAGAAAAGGAGTTTGATTTGAAGAGATTAAAGGCAGAGGAATATGAAGAAACAGATGTGGCCTGTCAATTTATGTGACGGAATAAATCTGAACATTATGTGGCATTCAGCCGCCCACCTGAATCCTGTGACCAGATATTTATGTTGTCACTCTTGCATCAAAATGATTTCATACCTGCAGAGCATCATTAAGGTTGCAGAAATGTCACCATGCACCTGACAGTAATTATCATACACAAAAAGTATCACACTGAGATAATGATATTGGACTCAGAATGTAGGTGGAAGGGATATTATAAAATAGAAACTTTCCTAGGAAGCTGCAAACACTGCACATTATCTCATTGACGTCATTAATGCTATAGCTGGAGGTGGTGTTGCCCAGAAGAGAACAAGAGTGTATGCAAGCGAAAGCTCGGAAAATAATTTTATAATGTAGTAATCATTTTGTCACAAAAAGCACTAAAGAGAGAACTGTGATGAAATGAAACCTAGAAACTCTCTTATCTCTGCTGCTAAAATTGGCATATGGTATGACTGTGGATTGTGCGCTTTAAGCTGGGTGAGCAGATGCCGCTGCACAGTGTGGCAGGTGACTCCTCTGGCTGCTTCGCTTTCTTGGATATTCATTTCCCTGCCCTAAGTGGCTGGCATTTACAGACTGCAGAATAGGTAGAGGGAGAAGATAGATGGAAGAAGAAGGAATGGCCGTGGGAGGGTGAACGACAATGAAAACAAGAAGGGGTCTTTGTGCTGTGATTAATCTGAGGTTAATCATTATAGGGAACGGTGGGTGGTCGGGTGTTGAGTGAAGAGAGCCGGTCCGCTTGGACGAGGAACAGAGAGAGAACTGAGTTAAACTATCTGTTGTGTGCTTTTATCTCTTGACAACCCTAGCAACAAAATCAAAACACAATGCAATGCAATCAAATGAGGAACAACTGGAGAGCTTCCTGCTTGCTGGAGGGCCGACAACATTTTAGACACCGAATACACGCGCAGGACACAACCAGTGCAAATGTGAAGGCTTTGCAGCATTAAAAACTGCAACAACAGATGCTGAATCTTACAGGTCTTCACCCTAAAATGTAATAATTTATCGTTTAGGTTTTTTTTTTTAATCCACAGAGTGTGACTGCCTAAACAGATTTATGTCCACAAGTGATGCAAGTAGACACTATTTGAGCAAACAGGGGATGGACTGAACTGTTTTGCTCATGATGAAGTGGATTTCATATGTGCGACCATAGAAACTGAGTCTAAAGCAGAACACAATAAGATTCATGTATAACACAAATAAATATTTCAAAGCTCCACCAGACTGCAGGGTGGAGAAAGGGATAAGGGAGTGAATCTGTGAAAGCATTCAGGATTGAAAAGAACTGCATGAGAACAAATGGCCTCATGCTGGACCAGCTTGACTACCCAGTACCACGTAGCATGCCAGTAGATTCAGTAGTATCTGAGACATTTCATTAAAAAAGGAAAACACATACACATACAAATCTCAACCTAACAATTGTGCCAAAGGGAAAATGAGAGGATCATCAAAATCAATAAAGATTTGCCCTCAAGGGAGCATGAATGTTTGTGCAAAATTTCACCTCAATACAGTCAATACTTATTGAGATATTTCAGTCTGAAGTCCCGAGCCATGCTGTACTTCTATACCATGTGCTGTTTCTGTTAGACATGAATTTCAAGTATGACTTGGAAGTGACATTGCAACAGTCCAGATGGAAAGAAAGTTACGAGTTTTATCCCTCCAGGTGGTGATGCATCTTGTGCTCCTGATCTTTTTGCTAAATGTCCATATGGCCTCTCAGCTGGCCCCTAAAGCTGGATAACAGTCTTTAACTCATCAGAGGAGAGTTGTAGGAAAAGGAGAGAAAAGAGAGGAGTAGAAGCACATCAACATGCAGAGAGCTTAAGGAAAAATTAACAGTGGTTATTAAAAAGGAAGAAAGTGTTCATCTACTTGCCCCACATATTTTCCCAGCTTATCTGCACTCATCTTAACCCTTCACCCTTTGTTGCACTCTAATTTACTTTGCTCATTTTCTCATTTTCTTTGCACAGTTTCTTCCACCTGACTTCCGCCATCTCATTTTGTTGCCTCAGAGCAGCAGGTTCAGAAAAATTTGTTTGTGGGGCCTTTAAGCCGAGTCTGTCAGAGAAAAGAACAGCTAAACAAGGATTAAGAGACCTAAGCTGGGTGAAGGCGGGTGTCTGACAGGCAGAAATGACGCTGAAGTCATGTATGTGTTCGCGGGCTCCAGCCATGTGACCGCTGGAGCTTCTAGCCTGAAGAGCAGAGAGATGGGGAGTGGAGATCTTCTTTTGCACCAAGTCCAAAAAAGGAAAGCCAGAGCTGAAGGCCAAAGGTCAATCCTAAAGATTTGTAGGATGAGTGGTAGTGTCTACTAAATTTAATTTCAGACTAAATACCACCAGAAGCTGTTTTCACACAAGAAATCCAGGAATCAGGGAGCGGGTGGCTTGTGTTTGGTTCATCGGCACAAGTGACCATTACATGCACGGACTTTGCACTAGGAAGCTAAAGGGTTTAAAGACAGATCTGATCTGACTGTGCTTGGCAACAGGAAACAGAGTTTTATTTACCCATCCAGCCACCCCAACCCACTATGACCACTAAAGGGTCCTGTTGTGATGAAAACTGTGGTTACAAGATGTCTCACAACAGAATAACATTATCGGGTAATTAAATTAGAGACTCATTTGTTTTAAATCCAAAGTATCATGCTTTCTTTTGTTTAAACCAACAGTTCTAATTTAGTTCTGTGCTACAACTGTTTTGGATATTTAAAGCAGCTAAACGGAAAGTGATGCATTCATTAGCTTGGACTCTTTAACAGCGGTTTCATCTTCAGCTTCCTTCTTATCTTCTGTGAAAACTCTTACGCAATCACTTGCGAGATAATGTGCATGCATACACACACACACACACACACACACACACACACACACAGCTGTAGTGCGTGCAGGACATATTGCTTGTTCTCTCTCGCTGACTGACTCAAAACTAGAACAATAAATCCAGCAAATGTGTTCCAGCTTCCCATGGAGCTGAAGGAATGTGGGATCACTGAGTCGCCGATATATATTTTTCATTTAATTTTCCCGCGATGCGCTCAGTGAGATTTCCTTGATTTAAAGGGATCAGACTGTGCACATAGTTTGTGTTTGTTGGAATGCAAATTGGTTTTTGTAGTCAACGCTCGGGGGGAAGTCTAAGTAAATCATTAAATTTCAGGCTTATCGCTCGTAAGGTTCGGAGTGTGCGAAAGGACGGAATGGGAAAGGAAAATAAGAAAAAAAAACTGAGTGATTCAGAGCCTCACCTTCAAAGCAAACACACACAGGTAACACGGGCCCTCATGTATGTACAGTCAGTAAATATGACTGTTTGGGGTAATACACGGACAGCCCAAATGCTACAGCAGAGGGGAACGCTTTCTTTGCTGTCTCTCTGAAAAGAGCTTTGATTAATGAAATGTCCTTTGAGGTGACGCATGAAAACAAGCGCCTGTGTGCATTTTTCCATATGTGGCAGTAATGTACTTGCTGCACACAATCCTGAATGTTTGAATGAACAGAGTGGTGAGAGAAGCAAGACTAAAAGTGACCCAGACACGCTTTTTTTTAAAAAATCCCTTCGCGCTGTCATTTTTTTGGAGCGGTCGAATAAGAGCATTACATCACTAAATCACTATGAAAGGTGCACTCTCCTGCTCCACTGAGTGCTGACCTCTTTCTAATGCTTTCCTTGCTGCTTTCTGTTTGCATACCCTTTCCTCTCCATGCCATCTCCAACCTCTTTGGTAGGTGCCCTCTTTAACTTCCTGCCTCTACTCTTTATAATTACATGCACTTACTGACTGTCTCTCATCATTCTTTATCTCCTCTTCTCGTCACTCTCCCTGCCAAGCATACTATCACCTGCCTGTGCACCCCCTAGCCCCCTTCTCCTGCTGCCTTCAGCTATGGATAATAGGCTGAGCTGTGGTATGACGCACATGGCTCCATCTCTAGAGGGGCTTTTGCGCACACAAGCTTTCATACAGGCTCTGTGCGGCCTGGGGTACAGCTACAGGCAGTGGCCAGGTGTTTACATCTTGAGATAACTGTCACCACAGGATTACTGTATCAGCCGCTCTGCTGTTAGTATAATGCACCGTGCATTCTTTGGCAGAAAAAGGCTTTTGTTCCTGTTATGAATAGAGATCATAAAAACAGATCAGGGTAAAGCAACAGGCGTAAAGAATGGTGTTGAAGATCATTTTACTTTTCCCTGAGTTTCGAGTGTGACCTATTACTTCCTATTATGGCTTCGAACAAAACAGTTTGGCTACCGTATCTGCCCTTTAGGTAAAACAACTAGTGAAACTTCAGGAGCGCAGCTATATACTCTCTGCAGACACAATTTTAGGTGCCCCCCCCCCCACACACACACACAAAACGCACCCTCTCAATATAACTTATATAGTAACTACAGCACACAGTTGAAGAACAGTGACCTGTTACTTTACTACTAGTAACTTAAAGCTAACCTGAGTATTTAAAAGCCTCCTTTTGATACAAATGAAAACAGTCGAGCGCGTTCACGAAAGTGCGCGCTGGAACACCTTTTGTGTGTTTGTTTGTGTGCGTATATGTGTGTGTGTGTGTTCGGGGGGGGGGGCGTGAAGGAGCACAGGGGGCGCCTAATCAGCGCCGTGCCTCTGTTATTGATCATATCATATGCACAGCTGTTAAATACAGAAAATGCAACTAGAGAAATAATTTCCCAGCATTGCTTGCCCGCCCCCCCCCATGTGCTGCGCCCCTATGCATTGCATATAGTGCATACCCACTTTTTGCACCACTGGTAAAACAGAGGCAAAGCTATCATCATGTTGACTGGGTCTAGACAACTGATTAGTGTAACACTGTGACATGGAACAGTAGTTTATCAGTTAAAACAAAAAACGTGACATTTCCTGTTGTATTTTTATTGTATTACTTTCCTCACTCTCAGTTTTGCTTACGTCCTCTGTAATCACCTCTTATACCCTGACTAGTATATAAAGATGGATTTGGTCAGTCTGATGTTACCCACATGTCTGTAAACTTCTCTTCTGAAGGGTCTATTTTAGCATTTTAACCATCACCATCTTCCCTTTTTGCTTTACAAGCACGCCTGTTTTCAGTCCTGTTTTTGGTTCCTCTTCCCTGAACTCACTGAAACTACGACTGTTTGCTGAGAATGAAAGTGCTGCAAACTACTGAAAAAAGTGGCACTTTTAAGAATGCAGCTGAACTCACTTATCACACTGCTGACACTGAACCAAAGAAACTGACGTCGATGACTTTAGCAGCAGTTTTTACCTGTTACGCAAACCTTTAGGTTGTGTTTGCAAGAGACTGATAAGCGCTGATGAGAAAAAAAAGGCATATATTAGCAAGATTCCAATGCAGCTGCAGCAAACAGCCCTAAAAATACAACAAAAAACTGCTGTGCGGTACTGATGCAACCTCACTTATGAACTGCAGCTAGAACACAGTTACCCAGGATGCTCTCACAGGGCCTTAAATGTGCTTCTGTACGTCAGTAGTCGAATCTCTTTCTCCTGATTCTACATTACACATAATATCTTTACTTTGTTAATTTGGTCAGATGTTTCTCAGAAGGGTCTTTGATGCATCTGTTTATTGAGACTTGGGATGTCAGCATGACTGTGACTCAACTGCTTTAAAAAATGTTTGTGTTGAGTGTGTCTGAACTTCTTGCACATTTTGCCCCTGGCAAATACTGATTCATAGTTGCACTAATAAAATAAAATAAAATAAAATAAAATATCAAACTAACAGTGGAATAGTTAAACAAAATTCAAAACTAAACAAAAAAACCTGACATTTCTGTAAAGAAAAACAGAAGTGAAATGAGGAAATTTTCTCTGGAAACTGAATTGAAAACCACAACCAAAAAAACTAACTAGAAACAAAAACCGATGACAAAAAATACAAAACTGCTCACTTACTGCTTCCTCACTCCTCTGCTGCAATTTTTAAATAGTTGCACTTAAAGTTACTGTGAACATTACACTGTTACATCACTAAAACTCAGTAAGCAGCATTGGGCAAATTATACTAAAACCTCAATCCAAGTTTATGGCAACGCTTTATGTCACGGTGGACACATTTACCACAAAATAATTGCTTATTAGCATGAATATTAGTGCCATTTGCTTTTTAAGTGTTACTATAAAGTACTTGAAACTATTGGTTTGACTGAACAGAAGTTATTGTATAGTAATTATGTTATTAATAATAGCAGTAATTTGAAGGTTATTGGGTGGAAACGCTCAATGTTCACATCAAGTAACAAACTGCAGTTCTTTCAAAGACCACTTGAGGCTGGTTCCAAAAATACTCCCATGTTAAAATGCCACTCTAAATTGCATTAAAAGGCAGGCTTTGTACAGGCTGGTACAAAAAGCAAACAAACAAACAAAAAAAGAAACACAGGGGCCACTAGAGGAACTGCAGTGTTTGGTACTTCCACACCGGCTTCATTTTTCAGTTCTACGGGTTGATTCTTGTCTAGTTTAGTGGTACACCTGCTGGTAATGTGCACGATCTTCAAAACACACAAAACATTCTTGTCGACTGTGTTTGTGTTTGTGTGGGTGGCCTGAGAGTCATTGCTGTTTATGCTAGCCAAATTTGCTTTTTGGTTAGTTGTTCCTTCCTCACCATTCATGGTTCTTTGTTTTGTTTGACTTGTTTCAAGACATCGGCACTTTTTTCAGTTGTTCTCACAGTTGCAATTTCTCATTTCTGATCAAATGATTTTAGTGTTAAATTGAAAAAAAAATTGTCCATTTGCATGATCATGTGCGAGTGAAAATGCTATGAAAATCATTCACATCCATCAAATATTTTGCAGCCTCAGACACCATCAGGATTTGTAACACTGAACTGCTGCTGTGGGAAAGCATCCAGCTGTCTGATTACTATAATCTCTTTTCTATATAGTAGATCACAACTTGACAGGAAATATTACACACAATTCTGTAATACCGAGAATATCTCCACCTAATTTGGATGATTTTTCACTTCCAAGTGGATAAACAAGTGAAGCTTAAATTAATGACATTTTTTCCCCACATTACTCATACAGGAATTGCAGCCACAAACCCTAAAATCACTTATGTGTAATTTTGTGCAAGCGGACGATCTGTAAGGCCCTCATTACTGAAACTGTTTGTTTGAGCAGAGCTGGTTCTGGACCTCCTGGATGATAGCTTGACGCACAAACTCACGAGGACAGCCTCCGCCTGCCAAAGTCAACAAGTGCAGACAGACCAGCGTTAATTGCCAAAGAAGAATGAAACCCCTGTGCTCCACAAGATACAATGACACCAAATAATCTGACAAAGGAGCTTTTCACAGACTGTCGAAGTTTGCAAAAACAAGGAGCTGAATAAATGAATAAATGGGTCGAGGTCAGTGAACAGAGCATCAGCCATGGACTCTGTCAGTGATGTGTGTGTGCACAGTTATGTTTTAAAGTTATTGTGAGCTGCTAAATGTTTTACACATAAAAAGGCCTATTATTTCTTCTGGTTTTGCCATGTCTATGAGAAAAGAAGCAGGAAAATTGCTTTTTTTTCACATCTTGGGCTATCAAAGACAGCATCTCACAGCAGACCTCAGCTAAATTGCTTCTGCTGCTTTTCCTAGAGGTGTTTGCTCATATGTGTGAGCGTGGCGCATAAGGTAAAGAGTGTGTGTATGTGTGTGTGTGTGTGTGTGTGTGCGCGCGCACTCACGTGTGTGTGCAATGATTACGAAAGCCAGCTGCTGTTCAGTTCGTGTCAGACATTTGACATGGATGCAGGAGGCAGCTATTGAGAGCCACTCGAGGGAGCAGAAGGGGAGTGACCTGAGAGAAATTGCAAACAATCGGGATGGATACATTCAGAACAACGTTGCGTGCACTCTGTATTATGATGAAATTTCACAGGGATCGTAATTACAGTTTAAAGGTGTTTACATTACCACAGTGCACTGTTTGTGACCACTAAGCATCAATGGAAAAAGCAATACCAACAGTTTTCACTAACTTATACATTATGCATGACATTTAACATGGAAACATTTCAGTGTACATATTGTCTTTATGGGTTATGCTTCTTTTCTCCATTCTTTTCTCCTTTCTTCTCATTTTTCCCTCTTTTGAATCTTTTTTGTGAAGCAGACAGAAGGAGATATTCTGCTTTAGTTGCATTCTCACTGCTGTAAATATTCTGTTGAGTTTAGGCAAGGGGTGCTTGCCTGATGTAGGTGGGAAAAGACAGGATGGCCATTCACCTGCTGTAAATTCACCAGATTATTACCTGCGCCTTTCTCACGTCAATGCAAATCTGTACAATTAGGCATCGCGCAGACTTTGTAGTAGTGAACTGTTAGGTTAGAGACTGGTGTTTAAGTCTGCCGTGTATGTTTGAAAGACATATAAAGATGTACTGCCATGATTTTGGATACAGACATTCATGTTCCTCACAGGATAAGTTATAACTGTGGTCATGTGACTTTTCATCTTATGCTGTCATGATGTCAAAAATGTAACTCAGTCACTTGCAAAACTAACCACATTCCCATCAGCCGTAGTTGTACCTTATGTTTGGGGGTATTTTAGAAAATGCTGTCATCATAACACACTGAAATACAATGACATACATGGTAAACACCACCCATCCATCCATTCTCTTCCGCTTATCCGGTTCAGGGTCACAGGGGGGCTGGAGCTTATCCCAGCTGGCATAGGGCAAAATGTGGGGTACACTCTTAATAGGCCAGGATAGATCACTAGGGATTTGCAGGGCTAGCACAGAGAGAGACAGACAACCATTCACACCTAGGCCAATTTACTGTTTAACCCATCATCTCTGTCTTCAGACTGTGTGAGGAAGCCAGAGTACCTGGAGCAAGCCCACGCAGTCACAGGGAGAACACAGGAAAGCCCTGCCCAGCCAAATCCACTGGCTGAGCAGGGCCTTCTTGCTGTGAGGCAGTGCCAACAACCACACCACTGTGCTTCCCAATGGTAAATACACAGACCATAAAAAATTGATATAGCCACTGTGAAATCACCCACTGGTTAGTGATGTCCCATCCTGAAGCCTTGAACTTGTTGTGTTGAAACCCAGTGTGAAGAACAATGCATGAATCTGGCTGAGCAACCAAGGACACTGCAACCACAGTCAAAGACCAGTTAGTTGGATAATGTCTACAACCGCAAATTTAAAAAAGGTTGGGATGCTGTGTAACATGCAAATAAAAACAGAATGCAATGATTTGTAGACCTTATAAATCTATACTTTATTCACAATAGACACAGCAGTAAACATGGCCCTTCAGTTTTTGCACTTACACTGTTAGCGCACAAGCAGCCAGCCCAGAAAGTGAAACCTGGGAAATTATTTAAAATTCAGAAAGATTCAAGGTGACTGTTTGGTCAGGCAAGGTCAGGTTCAAAAGATGTTTATGAGAGCACCATGTTACACTTAACTGTGAGGTGTCGCACTGAAGTCTCTGTAGTCGGTGGTGAGAGGTCTTTAAGGGGACAATCTACACTATATGTAAAACCTTTAGGAAAAGAAAGCAGTGATTTCACAGTGAGATGTTCAGTGGATGTTGAAGGTTAAAAACACTCAAAAAAGGCACATTTAATCATCCTTAAATATGTGGTTTGTTTTCTCCCAAAGCACCAGGTTTAATCTTGTTTTGCAGACACACACATCTCACTATCAAAGGATATTCTGCTGTCTTGTGATCCTGACTTTGAAGACCACGCTGGACCTTGATATGTTTTATTTGAAAACAGCAGCCAGAGACGCTTAAATTTTATTAGATTTAACTAGATGTGATGCCACGACGCCCGATTAACGGAAGCAAATGTTTGATCTTCACTTTCGGGGAATCGCATCTTTTATCCTCTTTGAAGTTTGCATTCCTGCTGTTATTCACGTTTTTCAGTTAGTGAGAAGGTGCGACCTAAATACCTCAGCGAGAGAAAATCCACGGGTTTGACAGTGTGACTCATGACTTCCTGTCATACACCCCCTGTTTACTGTCAGGCCGCAATATTGAAATAAGTGCTAAAAGCGGCTGAAATATCCCTTCACATTGACCTTTGTGCACCCACCTTTGATTAAAGGGCAACTGGCACACATGAGAAAGCAACCAACAAAACTCATGGCTCCTTCTTTTCAGTGAAATGTGCCTGATTAGTCACCTGCCTTAGTGTGCAGCGATAGCTGATGTCCTTAAGATAAAGAGCCGATATCAGTAAGCTAAAGAGATCATTAGTCAGCCAAACATACTTGCATTTTTTTGCAGATATTCTGCACACGACTGATAGCAGGAATTAAATTAAACTATATTCTGTTATACATGCACAGGAAATACCTCAACCTCAGTGGCATCGATGTTGACACGATAAACACTGACATGAAAAAGCACAAAGCCACACGGATGAAAAACAAAAATGTGAACTGTGACAACAGAGATCATAAGAGACCTCACAGTGTGTGTATTTGTCTGTGTGCGTGAAAGACACACACACACAAAAAACGAGCCTCACATGTGCAATAGGGATGCCACTCGCGTCATTTCCAGAATGAGAAGTTGCCACTGTGACAAAGTGGCAGCTAATAAAGACCTCACTTACACTTACTGCAGCATATAGGAGGAATACTCACATGATTGCTTCCGTTATTAGCACATAGCTTACTCTGTCACACTATATATTTTTTAAATACATGCATGATTCTCCTTCTTTAAAGTCACTAAAGTTATATGCATATGGATGAACCCTTATAGTACACAATTCTGCTCTACAAAGAAGTGGAAAATTGGAAAGCTGGTGGAAAGAAAAAGAAGCCCAAATAACTTAAGCTTGTACAATGGCAACTGCAAGACAATTAACGAGTACGCACAATATGTCACTTGCAGCTTTATTCCTGTGTTGACTCCTCTGACAAATTCAAAAAGGTGCGTTTTGCAGCCAATATAAACACCAAGATCAAATATGAACCTGATCTAAATTAGACCTTTTGATTCAAATGCCACGTTCATCATTCTTACATTATGTGGTTTGCTACAAAGTGTCGGGGAAGGTGTCAAGCTTTTCCTGACTTTCCAACTTGCATCAGCCTAGAATCTTGACAAATAAAAGGGGAGTTTAATATTTTATCATGTGGCCACATTTGCTGCATTTTAAGTAAAAAATTTCATGTTAAACATGGATCCAGGATACGCTCAGATAAGGGAGCCTGGGCATCAGGCACAATACAGTTTATATAACTGTGACTGTCTGCTTTGCACACACTCAGGAAATACAACAACTGCAACATGCAAGTGAGGCGCATATTCAAATAACATCAGGTAGACATTTGGTTATGAAACTGGCGTGATGAGGAGCAGAGTGGGCTGTGTGGTTTTGTTGCAAGTGTGCATCAAAATATTGTGTGACCTTTCAGTTGGGACATTTTGCATGTGATTTGCATTCCTTTAACATTTCAGATTGTGTGAGGGTGTAATCTACATTTCTACTAAGTTTGATATTTGGTATATTACACTGACTTTTATTTTGTGCACGCCGGGCATTCTGTGCACATTATCCATCAATATGTTATAGACATTATTGGTGCCTCCCTGTATTTGGTCTCTGCCACTCTGTTTCTAATGTTGTCTTTAGTCATTATGTCTATGTCCTCAGTTTGACTGCTTGATAATCAGGGCAAGTTTGCATAGCAACAGCAGAAATACACTCAACCTCAACATTTTTAACTTGCAGTGGATAGAACCTGGATTTTCTGCCATTGTACTAATGACCTCAGCTGTTTTCTTTTTTCCCCCATCTTGACTGGCAAAATCGCATGTCCACAGGAAAATCCCCCAATAAGCTTTAAGCTGCAGCTCAAAGGAAAAAGCAAAGGAAGCCACACATAGCTCCTCTGATTACTGAAACTCAGCAGCACACAGCAACTGGTCTGTGTGCATCATTTACAGGGAAAGGTGATATTTCACAAACAATCCAGAAGCAGTCTAGCTTACACTGAGGTCCAGTATGGCTTTACTACCTGCCACCCACAGCGTCATTAAAAAAAAAAAAAAAAAGCTTTTGCTTTTTGCTCACACAATTTGATTCACAGCAAATGAATAACTGCAACCTTGATAATTTCAGAACCCATTAACATTTTAATAATGGATTACCAGCAATTATAACAGCAAATAAATAAATAAATATTTAAGAGACAAATTTGCACCAAATGTGTCTTTGTGATGCTTGATTCATGCCACATTTAATGATGTATCATGATGTGCTCTGAATCAAACGACTCTTAAACTGTATTTAAAGTAGTCTAAATTTCATTCATTTGCAACATTTTTAGCCAAAATGTTGGTGCTGAACAACGTTTGCAAAGTTTAATGGATTTTTTTTTACTGTTTTCTAGCATTTTATAAAGCAGTCAAATGAAGCAGGTTAATCAAGGTTTATCAATCAATAAGCAGCTTAATCAAGATTTTTAAAATAAAAGAACGCATTTTATCGTCGTATTTATTTCTGTGCAGAGGAGAAAGTGCTCGATGCACAGCAGAAGTGCCGGTTGCTTTCTGTTTCTCCTCTTCCTGCCTGAGCCGCGCGCGCAGCCCGTCTGTGGCGACAGCCCGCGAGCTGCAGCCCGGCAGAGGGAAACATCACGTGGTGACACATCTTTACGACTGACGTCACCGTCCCCATCTCCAAGCAACCCTTCCATCAGCACTCGCGTCACCGTGCGCCCGAGCCGCGCGGTTACCCCGGCAACCCTTGCCTTGCGCTCGGGTCCGGCCTTGCCTTGCACCCAGCTCGGAGCTCTGACGCGGGTGTGACGTTAGTAAGGTGGGTATCAATTTGTTATGGTGGCGGAGAGAGGGAGGGAGGGAGGCAGGGAGGAGGAGGAGGAGTTCCCCGTGTGAGTGCCGAAGCCCTCAGCTCTGCATTCCGGCGGAGCTTACAGGCGCACACCGGCCGCAGCCTGGTCCCGGCCTGAAGACTTGTAGAAACTCAAAGGAAAAAGTTGCTCTGCGCGTGTTGCCCGCAGTTTTTCCTTTCTGTCTTGTTGTTTATCCGGAGCTCTGTTTGTGGAATGGTTTACGTTTTGTCCCAGAGCTGTCTGAAGAGTGAGAGAAGGCGGTTTATGTCTTTGTAAGGTAAGAATTACTCTCGATAACTGTCATTTTATTGGTTGATATTGGTTGATACAAAAACTGTTTATTTTCTAACTCACTGTAAGGCTTTTTCCCCCTTCACATATATATATATATATATATATATATATATATATATATATATATATATATATATATATATATATATATATATATATTCAGTCGCTTTTATTTAATAATCGGGGAAAGTGCATGCATTTTCTTACAGGCTAATAAACATCAGCTTGTGTAGAGCACTTTCTACACAATGAGTGAATATTATTAGTTTCTAAGCCTTGTTTAAATATATAATAATTATAAATTCGTGTTTCGATAACGTAATCATAATAATTTTAATCGTCTCTGGTCTCACACTGTCAGGACGAAATGGTTATAAGTGGAACAAAAGCTTCGAACAAGAGGCTTCTTATACAAGTGCAATGAAATGTATAATATGCACCGCTGTCTCTGCAGGTACTACCCTTAATTTGTCACAACGCTGTAACCCCAGACTGTTGGTACGCCATGGTGATCATGACAGAAACCAGCCGGGGAGCTCAGTCGAGTCCTGCCCTGGGGAGGCCGCTGCAGGTCGGCTTCTATGAAATCATCCGCACCCTGGGGAAAGGAAACTTTGCAGTGGTGAAACTGGCCAGACACAAAGTCACCAAAACACAGGTCAGCTGCTTTAATATTATTATTAAAATGTTCTTGTAGTTTTTTGAGGAGCCACTCTTTTTCCTTCCTTTCCTTTTTTTTTAAATTTGCAATTTAAACAATTTCTCACTGTTTTTAAGGTGGCAATTAAGATTATCGATAAAACCAGACTGAATCCGTCCAACCTGGAGAAGATCTACAGAGAAGTGCAGATAATGAAACTGTTAAACCACCCTCATATCATCAAGCTGTACCAGGTGTGTATTATGGCTAATCTCTCTCTGCTTTCTCTGAAATGTTGCTGTTTGCCATGCAGAATGCTGTGTGTGTAATTCAACCTGTATTACATCCTCACTGTCTCTGGACAGTATACTGGTCTGCAGGGAGTGGGTCTGAATGCATGCATGAACATTTGACTAAAATGCTCTGGTGTGGAAGGAAGCCTTTGCAAATTGGGGGAAAATCTTTTTTTTCTTAAACAGCACTGGTGTGTTGCAGAGTATTTGCCTTTATGAGCCATTTGTTGCCTGGTGTGAACCAGCTCGCTGATTCTCAGAGCATGTTGAATCATAAGTACTGCAGAACAGCATTAGTGCAATCCCCTTTGACCTCCGTGTGTTTGCGTGTGTGTGTGTGTGTTAGAGAGAGACAGAGAAAGAGTGTGTGAGAACAATCATGGGTACCAGTTGCTGCTGGGAGCAGTGCATTTCTTGGATTTCTTCAGTTATATAATGGAATAGGTGACGGCAGAGATATGGGAAACAGCGCAGGCAGGAGACTAATTACCAAAGCATCCACAGGTCTGAACTTTAAGCCTAATTAGCACCTGTTAAAACCAAGTGCAATGTGTCTGCGTGTCACGTGAAGGCTACTCCACAAAGCGGTGCTTTACTGCTAATCAAATTGAAGACTTAGTCGAAAGAATCCGCTTTTTCCCCTCAGCTGACCTCACAAGCACAGCGGCACGCGTCTGAAAACAAATACACACCCATGCAAACAGACACACAATGCCCTTTCTCTCTATTTCTTTTTCTTTTCTTTTTTTACTCTGGACTTTTTGTGCCCTTTGTTTTGTTCCCTGTTGTTTTGCTACCCTTGAGGATTACTTCATATCTGGTTTTAAATGGCTGAGCAGCTCTTACTGTGAAATCATGTCTGGACTGAAGAAATAAGGAGATAATATTATTCCTGGGAATTTCCGGAAGCAAGGGCATAACAATATAATGAAAAAAATCCAACTTCATTCATCGACAGAACAATTAGTGGTCCACTTTTTTTTAAAAATAATACTACCAATGTCATTTTTTTCATGTAGAAACAGCAAACCAAATCCTACCTTCTTCTCTTCGTCTCATGAGACCACACAGACTAATTTTTTATGCTTTAGACTGATGGCACAAGCCATTTAAGTATGTAATCCTAGGCTATAGGAGATCATAATTTCTAAGTATTTTATGATTTGTATTATGCAAAAAAAAATGCTATCCAAACACGCAGTTAGTTAATCATAATGCTTGCTTTAAGGACAGAAAAATCCATCACTTAATACATGTAAACACAAATAAAATAGAAATAGAAATCTCTATTACATGATTATCTCCTCTGATACACATGGATATGCAAAATAGTTTAAAGGCAGTCATGTTTTATGCATTATTCAGATGCATCAAGTGAGTGTAAAGGCACATTAACCACGAAAGAAGCTTAACAGCTTTTCCAGTCACGCCTAACAGTCCTGTTAGATTATGTAGAAAATCTGTTAATGTTACAGTTCAACGCACGAGATGAAACTAATTTAAAATTGGACTGATAACAGAGCAAATTTACGTTGTTTGAGTAGAAGCAATTTTACTTTAAAGATCTTCTTGATCTGAAATCAGTTTGGCTTTTTTGTTTTTTTTTACACAAACCAGTAATGGAGAGAGAAGGTAAACAATAGGTTTGTGGTGTTGTATCACTGCTGTGCTGTCTGCCTGTATCCAGTATGTTGTTAATCCTGCCCTTGTTAACTTCTCCCTGCCCTTGGGTTGTTCAAGGTGATGTTAGTCAGATGGTTGTTAGCAACTCTCATCACCTCCTCTTTCTCCTTCCTGCACAAAGGGAGGGTGGTGACACAAGACCATCTTGTGATCCGTAGATTACATCCTCTAGTATCCCTGCAGTTTTCTGGGCGACCTCACGATAAATCAGCTGCTGCTTCCTCTCTTTCATTTCGTAACATGGGAGCAAAAAAAAAAAATTCTCTAAACTGAAAGATCATTGAAGCCCCTCCATCCCTGTTTGTCTCCCTGTGTCTCTTATTGCTTTAAATTCCACTGAAATCTCACAGAAATGTGTTTTAATTTTTGTACTCCATTATACAACCTTAAAGCTACTTTACGGCAAATGAAGGTTGAAATATGGACTGTAATGGGTTAATCTTTTTCAGTGATGATTTGAGGGCCCTTGACGTGCCTTGCCTGTTCTTGGCGGCCATGACGTCAGCTGCACCTCAAGGTGACAGAGAGCTGCCCTATCTCGCAGATAAAGAGTTGTGCCCGCTTGGGGACCTCGATGTATTGAATCACCCTCGTCTGGTTTTCTAAAGGGGCTGGTGGCTGAAAAGAATTAAGCTCTGCCATTCAGTGGAATTTGGTGACATTCAATTTAGGAGTTGGCCAGCAGCATTATTCAGACAGGGCTTTGTCATCTGACTGAAAATTGCTTTGTTGTGCAACCTTTTTAGCTCAACTGCTCTGGCCCTGAGGGCTCTCCTGGGAAATGGAGGCCTTGTGTGAACTCCAGGAAAGAACTGGGAATTACGTCTTTTCCGTCCCACAAAGTGCATTCAGCTTTGACTGACTGCAGTTTGAGTGTTTCTGATACACCATGTGAACAGCCCATGTGAATGTGCCTCTCTCTGTTTTCATAGATATAAAGAGATAGGAGAAGCTTGAAATTCAACACTGGCATCCGCTGCCAGCTTCTATCGCCCTCTGGAAAAACATTCCTCAGCATTTGATCAGCTGGTTTGAGTCTGAATGTTGTGTATTCCCTTTTGGGTTTGTATTGACGTGTGTAAACGGCCTTTAAGACGTGATGAAAATGCACGCGGGAAGTCACTGACAGTTTACTTATGCAATAGGACATATAATGGAAAGCCAGGGTGTTGGTGGGTTTTTTTTTTATGAGTGGAACAAGTATATGGAGACATTTGTAAAAGGGAGTTTGGTGGTTAGAAATGCTGGAACATGCTACGATGAAGCACTGGGAACAGATGTAATTTTTAAATATGGTCGCCCATGACCCAGTTGTTTTTATACTCATTGTCTTTTTTTTTTTGGTCTTTCTCTCTTAGGTCATGGAGACCAAAGACATGCTGTATATTGTGACAGAGTATGCAAAGAATGGAGAGATGTTTGGTGAGTGCAGCCTTAAGCCTTTTCACTTGTATTTACTTAGGCACATAGCACACCCAGAAACAAGGGTGAATTTTAATCCTTAATGTCAAATAAAAGGCCACTGACAAAATAAAAGCATGGAAGAAAGGAAGTAACTTTATAATAGACTGTCCAAAGAGTCGTATCCTGATAGTCTGATAAATGAATGCCATAATGTTTTCTTACATTTGGACTTAAACTGAAACATCCTCTCTCCCTGCAGATCACCTAACCTCGAATGGCCGCTTGAGTGAAGATGAAGCACGAAAGAAGTTCTGGCAGATCCTCGCAGCGGTGGACTACTGCCATCGGCACCACATCGTTCACCGTGACCTAAAAACCGAGAACCTGTTGCTGGATGCCAACATGAATATCAAACTGGCCGGTAGGTTGACTGTATACTTACTGCTGGCTGACGGGAAGGTGATGAGAGGCAGAGTGTTAATAGTTTTTAATCCAACACCGTTCTTCTGTACCTCCCCAATGTTTTTGTATTCTGTTCAGTTTACTCCTGAAGAATGTATTTGGTGCTTTGGGATTTTTTAAAGTATTCTAATTAAATCATTGTTGTGCCATCTATGTGCTAATTAAATGTTAATTATTCACTCATTTTACCAAGACAAGCACCAACCGGAGGAAATGAGCTCAGCACATAATCACACGCTCTTACATAAAGAAACTTTCAGAGCCAAACTGTCATAAACAGGGGAAAACAATCAGCCTTTTGTGTGGCAGATGATATATTAACACAAGTTTGCTATGAAGCGTTTGATGAATATCTCATGATGACAAATTACATAACACACTGCGAACGGTAATAAATCTGCGCCCGCAGCTCTTCGTGCTGGAAAGGAAAGCAAACAAGTTTGATTAACAAAGTTGTCGTACGCCTCTGTCTTTGTGTTGCAGACTTTGGATTTGGAAACTTCTACAATGCAGGGGAGCCTCTGTCTACATGGTGTGGTAGCCCGCCTTATGCTGCCCCTGAAGTGTTTGAAGGGAAAGAGTATGAGGGGCCTCAGCTGGACATTTGGGTAAGCTCCAGAATATAATACAGCATTACTGACAGTGGAAGCAATAACATGTAAATTACAGGGATTACATTCTCCTTTTTGCTCTTTGCTTCACAGAGTCTCGGCGTGGTGCTTTACGTCCTCGTCTGCGGTTCTCTCCCATTTGATGGAGCCAGCCTTCCTGCACTCCGACAGAGAGTCACCGAGGGACGATTCAGAATCCCTTTCTTTATGTCACAAGGTATAAATTATCCTGACAGCAATTACCGCAAATTACTAATCCCTTGTAAATCACACACAGACTCACTCGTTGTTTACACCCTTCAGATTGTGAGAATCTGATCCGAAAGATGCTGGTGGTGGACCCAGCCAAGAGGATCAGCATTTCTCAGATCAAGCAACACCGCTGGATGCTGGCAGACCCAACAGCTGCCCACCAGACCCTCAGCCATTCCCTCACAGAGTACAACTCCAACCTGGGCGACTACAGTGAACCCGTGCTGGGCATCATGAACACACTGGGCATCGACAGACAGAGGACTATTGAGGTGACTGAACAAAAATGAAAATGTGTTTAGTGGGTTTATAAAAGTTGTAGTCACAGTAAAAAATATTCAGTTTTAGGACTTGAGGTGGGTGGGGCAGTGAATAGGTGGCAGTTAAGTTTTCATTCTTTTTTATGTCAAGCCCACTGTGTGTTTCTTCAGAGACACTATTCTGTATTTAAATATAGAGACAAGTTCTCACTCTGTCATCACTAAAGTTTAATGAGGTGCTACAGAATGCTATAAAGAGAGAGCACTGGATATAAATTGTCATTATGTACCACAGAAAGTAAACAAAATGGCAAAGTGACTTATCTACCGACCTTATCTTTAGTCTCTGCAGAGCAGCAGCTACAACCACTTCTCTGCTATCTACTACCTGCTGCTGGAGAGAGTGCGTGAGCATCGCGCACAGCAGCTTAGCCGCCAGTGTGGAACATGGAGCCAGAGACCCAGGAGCACCTCGGACTCCGCAGGTCCAGAGGTCAGTATTCTAGCTGGGTGTAGCCTGCTCAGACTAGCACTGATCCATTCTCCATTCGCTGCTTGAAGTCTAATGTGCTCTGTGCTTTCTGCTCCCTTCTAGGTGATCATGGAGTCTACTGACAGTTTAAGAACTACAGCGTTTTCACTTCCAGCCAAAAACACTCCTCCTGTGTACTCAGAGGTGGAGTGTGACCAAGCTGGATTGTTTCAGGTAAACCTCTTAAACAAGACATCATTTTTCTTCTGTACTAATAGACCGAATGCAAATGCTGCACCCAGTTCTGCTGTCAGTCAGTGGCTAACAGTCGATCTCCTTTTGTTTCAGCGTGTGGTGTTTCCAGTGGAGGCTAGCCTGAACAGATTGCTCTGGAACCGCTCCATTTCACCTAATAGTCTGCTGGAGACGAGCATCAGCGAAGAGGTGCGACCTAGAGACCTGGAGGAGGAGGAGGCAACACAAACTCTCGGACCTCTGCTCCCTCCAACGACCACTTCTCGCAGGCACACTCTGGCTGAGGTCTCCGCCCGTTTCCATCAGTGCAACCCTCCATGTTAGTATGATAAACATACGCACACACATTCTTCGCCCTGGTAGCGACGCAGAACCCTGACCTTTCTTGTCTCTGTAGGTATCGTGGTCAGCCCCTCAGATGGTGCCTCCTCTGACAGTTGTCTGAAGTCCTCTTCCAGTCCTGCCCCCACTTTGCAAGCTGCTGTGGGTGGGATGTCAACACTTCCGGCTGAGGGGGCTGAGGGAGGAGCTCTGCTAACTGCTGGAGCTCCCCTTGCGCTCTCTTCCCACCTCCTGCCCCAGGCTCAGGGCAGCCTGCCCCCTGCCAACTTCCAGGAGGGTCGCAGAGCCTCTGACACCTCCCTTACACAAGGTACAGAAACGTGATCATGAAAGAATTTCCTGTATGTCATTTACCTAAGCTGGTATTCAGGTTTTCTCACACGTACTGTGTCACATTAAAGGATCAAAGCATGCATTGTATAACACTTTCCCATGCCTTCCCACAGGCCTCAAAGCTTTCCGCCAGCAGCTGAGGAAAAACACTCGCACTAAAGGACTTCTGGGATTGAATAAGATCAAGGGTCTGACAAGGCAGGCTGTCCCTCCACCCTCCTGTAACCGCGGTAGCCGGGGGTCACTGGGTCCAGCTCTCTCTGAGCACCGCAGCATGCTGGAGGAGGTGCTGCACCAGCAAAGGTGAGACACAATATTGCAGGAACACACACTGTTATTAAAGCTCACATATTATATCTTGTAGCATTACAGGAATTGTAACAGATATGAGCTGTTGATAAAGAAGCTGATCTCTCTCCCAGAATGCTACAGATTCAGCACCAACCGCAGCCTCAGGTCCAAGCCCCTCAGACAGGACCTCCCCAGAAGCCCCTGCTCTACCTGGCACACCAACAGTCGCCATCTCCTCCACCTACTACCGTGTTTGCTTCCTCCTCCGTATTTGACACCACCACCCAACCTGCCCTGCCTCCTCAGCAAGCTTCAGTCAGTCTGCAGCAGGGCCCCTGGCAACAAACCCTCGAGACCTCCGCCTCAGGCTGCTCATCCTCATCCTGCTACTCTTCTTCTCTGTCCCCTGTGGCCTCCGCTGCCTACCTTCTCGAAGCACGTCTGCACATCAGCCAGCAACCCCACCCTCATCCCCACACCGGCCTCTGCCAGCAGTCTGCAGCACAAGGCAATTTCCCCATCCTGCCCAAGCCAGCAGTGTGGAGCATGGGCTCAGTCTCTGGATCCGCAGATCCCGACATGCAGGAGCTGGGTATGTCTGGACAGCAGCTCAGCAGCTGTGTGATGGTGAAGTAAATCATCGACCAAGCGAGACCGGCAAATGTTCTCTCAGTAGAAGAGCTAAAAATGATGCTGAGCACAGAAGAAAAGAGAGCAGAAGTGAAGAGGAAGAACAAAAGAGCAGATGCGACTGACAAATTTGTGTTTGTGAGGTACACATGTGAGAATGTGTCTGCACATGTGTTTGCTGTGTGTATGTTTTTCTAATTATATAAGCTAAAGACTAAGCAATAACCAAACTCTGGGTGAGGTGTTAGATTCGTATCAACCAGAGAAGCAATAACAGACTAAAAGACTCCTCCAGCTCTCTGATGGACTCACTTGAATAGCTGACGTTGCTGAGTCACTCTCACGTTTTGATGCTGTCTAATTTAATGTTTTGATCTTTTTTTTTTAGAGGAAAGCTTGCTCTTCCAATTTCCTTTTTTGTGACTTGTGTAAGCTCTCAGTGTTTTTCACTCGCCTGGACAGAAGACCAAAATTCATACTTTTTTCAAGTCTCCCCACTTTGTTGGCCTTCCTAAAGAGACATTTCTCTGTAGCAGTGCAGTGAACACGCAGTATAGTGCCCTAAGCTTACAAATGTACAACAAAGGAGACAATTTTGATTTTTATTGAAACTGTGATTTTTTTTTCTTCTGTGTGCAAGATTATAATTTTAGCAACGCAAAATGCTGCTTTTACCTCAAGCTGCAAAAAGACTGCTACACCCTCATCAGCCAAAACTGAGTGAAGACGGTATTTCGCTGATTGAGTAAAGCACAGCAGGTACATCAGTCAGCCTGGTAGCACCTTACATGTGTGGACCCCCCCCACCACCACCGTCCCACCTCCTTGTCTGATAAACACAGTTTTAGACGCTTTTACTACCTCCTCAGGCAACAATTTGGAAATTTTAAGGAAAAACCTTTTAAATCTAACGTGTAGGTCGGCAGATCCAGAACATCAGAGGAAAAATGTTTTTCATACAGAACAAAGACTGTGGGAACAGTGCAATATTTTACATATAAAAACAATGGAAATGAGGCTCAACATAGGATGGTCAAAAATTCCTTATATACTTGCCTGAGGTTTTGTGTTTGTCTCTTTTTACCTTGTGTTTAATCTTGCCGTGCTGACTAGCTGTTTAGAAAAGGTACTTCTTATGTAACATACTGACGATACTGTAGTGACTTAGAGAAGAGGCATTTCAAAATGCTGTTTTTATTCCCGCAGCATGCTTGTAGTTCTGAAAGGAAGAATTTGGGTTTTACCAAAGACTCAACAGCACAAGAAATGGGTGATCTGTCATAGACACACTACTGGCTTTCCTCTTTGCTGTCTCAAGATGTAGCGTGGTGGCATAGCGAACCAATTTGACTTGCTCTCCTTAGTTTCTGCTGTGAGAAAAAACTCCCGCTGCCACCAAATCATAATGCTACGTGTATTGTTGGTATCTCTAGCTGTTACTATGAGGACCATGGTAGTGTTTGTTTTGTACTTTTCTAAAAAAAAAAAAATTAAGAAGAAGATAACAATCAGAACATAGCAATACTATTATGTGCAGGAAGTGGAACTTTTCTTCAGTTGCCCAGTAGTGGCTTAAAATAGACACAACTGAATTGAGGTGTTTAAAAGCTGTAATAATGTGAGTGTAGTTAGCTGTCTCATATCTGTGAAACATCTTGTAGGGGAGCTGCGTCTTTCCAAGCCCAGTTTTTTTTCGGAAACATGCAATGTTGAAACTTCTGCCCAACTTTTTTCCTTTTTTTTTTTGGTTGATTGCACTCACTTCCAACACCTGTGCCTTTACCTGAACTAACTGCCGGTCAGGTACCCCCCACCCCACCCCCAACGGCCCCCTCTGATCGCCACGATGAAGAAAGAACGATGAATGACTCCATTACAGGACATTTCCTCAGACGCCCCCTTTGATATTTTCTTTGACCTTTGAACTTGCTATTTAAAAAAGCAAGATTTGCACTTTATTCATATTTCTTATTGCTGATTATTATTATTGGGTTTTTTTGTTTGTTTGTTTCTTGTGATGGAAAAAAAATCACAAAACTTTTGAAACACTAAGATTCTTGATGCAAACCTGTAAGATTACCCTTGTGATAAACTTTGGACAAGAAGTATTTCATGCTTTTTTTTCCTGATTTGTTACTTGACTGTGTGAGCATGAGCACGTCTTTGTGTGTATGGATGCATGCATGTGGTCGTGTGTATGTGTGTGTGTGTGTGTGTGTGTGAGGTTGCGGAGAGGAACAGAAAGAGGAGGGAGGGAAAGAAAAAGAATGTTAGTTGAAGAAAGTTGTTTATTTATGTGGCTATTTATTTAAATAAAGTTCACTTCCTAAACTTTTTTGGTGGTCTGAACTTTTTTTAAATCACAAGATGTGCTTTTTTACTTTTTTATATTGTTTACATTTCTATACATGACTTTTTTTTGTAGATCTCTTTGATTCAAGATTACAGCTTAAAATTTGAGGTTAAACTCTCAGACTCAGAAAAAAAAAACTATCAGGATGGTGAACTAACCTCTCTGGATCTGTTGCATTGCCCTGCAACTGAGCATGTGTGATATTTTGTATGGTTTAATAATTGCTATGCCCGCATACACACTTTAGCATTTTAATACTCATATATCAAACTAAAAGTGAAAAATAAATGTCTTAATCACAGAAACACTGACACTAAGATGCTTCACCCTCTTCCACTAACTGATGATGATGCATTATCACCCCATTGTAATAGTGTGATGCATAGTGATGTTGACTACGATGACTACATTGGCCCTGATAACCCTCCTGCTGGTCGATTATTCATAAACATGGATATGGGATAGGTTTATGACGTTTGACAGGAAGGGCTATGTGGGAGTCGAGTGATAAAGCTGAAAAAAAGAGAAGCCAAACCATCAATGAGCCAAGCAAAGCCTGCTGCCCTCCTGTACCCGTCCCTGCTCACTCATTACCTCCAGTCAGATCAGAGAGAAAGAAAAAGGGGAACTGTGAGGATTTGCAGCTTGCTTCATGTGCAGATTTACACTGTTTGGGGCCACTCACATTTACACGTGTAACATATGTTTTGACATTTGGCATTTGACTGTCAGCGGGCTGCTTGTGAGAGCTCAGCCTGAAAGGAACTAAATATCCAGTTGCTTCAAAGACCTACAATATAAATGTTTAAATGTTTTTTACATGGTCTTGACATCAGTTTATCTGACATGATGCACTTACAGGGTTTCTTTGCACCATTTATTCACAGGAGTCAAATGCCTCTTCCCAGGAAGTCACACTACAGGATTCAAAAGAATGAGACAGGTGGTTTGTGAAACAAAACCAGATATTGTTCTCTTAAGACTTGGAATGCGGCTCTATGAACAGGTTTAACAAGCCTGTTACAATAAATTATTTGTATGGGATTCTCTGTATTGACATGTAGGAGTAAGCAAATGTCTAAGGAATGTTATGTAAACACTTCGTGAGTTATAGGGTATACTTCATTGTTACAACTGCATGCAGTAATAATTTCACTGATAAATCAAGGAATTTCTGCATGTATGTGTGTGCATGTCTCTCTCTCTCTCTCTCTCTCTCTCTCTGTCCTTTACTTATCTCAACAACAAATCAGTGGTGCAATATGCTTCTCTCTGCAACATGCTGTATTTCCCCAATCCCCAAGGAGACAAGTATTTATGCCTTGGGGTTTTCTAAACACATATAATCACATTGGTCAATAGAGTCCAAGCAAGTCCCAGTATGCAGTGTTTTTCTCATTCCTGTGAAGTCCTCGGGGAGCAAAGGGCCGCAACAGCACTCCTCCAGTGGACTTGATTCTGGGCAGTTTCCTTCAGCTGAGCTTGTGTCATTCCGGCAGCTTTAACTTCATATTCAGCCAATCTTCTCCAGGTTTGCTTTGGCCTCCCAACTTTTCTCTCTCCTTGTGGGTTCAATTCAAGGACCTGTCTGACAACAGTATACCTTGGTCTGCGCAGGGTGTGTCCTGTCCAGTCCCACTTTCACTTCCTGATGTCTTGGCTCATAGGTGCTTTCTTGGTTCTCTCCCAGAGGCTGGCATTGGAGATTTTCTCAGGTCACCTGATAGATACGCCACAGGCATCTGTTGGTGAAGGTTTGGAGTTTGTTGGTGTTGGTGTCGGTCTCTCTCCGGGTCTCTGAGCCATACAGGAGAATTGTCTTCACATTGGTGTTAAAGATGCAGCTCTTATTGTGGAGGGACAGTGCTCTGGAGCTCCAGATGGGGTAGAAAGGTGTTGAATGCATGTCTGGTCTTGTTAATGCAACTTTGGATGTCATCCTCTAGTGCATTTCATTGACTGATCATCAGCAAATGTGAGCACCTCTGTAGTGGCATTTCTTCAGCTCTTTCCATGCCACTCCTGAGCTGCTTGCACAGTAACTCAATCCTGACGCGTATGACAGTAGATATAGCTCAGACTTCAAACATTTGTTTAGGAATTATCACAACATAGTCACACGGTAGAAAAACTGTATGCTCCCATGCCTAATGCAGCCCTCCATTCTTTTCACCTAATGTCACTCGCTATTTTAAAAGGAACAACATTAACAACCAGTCAAACACACATTCACAAATCTTTATACATTGTGCTTTAATTACGCAAGAGTTAGGAATGAATAATAAAGTTTGTCCAAACTTCTTATAAAGTGGCTCTTACAACTTCTATAAAAGCAGAAGTTTTGGCAGTTTCCTGGTCTGGAGCATTCAGATGTGTATCAACATGCCAAAATATTCCCAGGAGTGGATGTCCAAGCAAATTCACCCAAAGGTCAGACTGTGCAACGCTCAGAGAAAGTGCAAAAACCGAAGAACTACATTTCAGACTCTACAGGCCTCAGTTTAACTGGCTGTTAAATTTCATGCCTACAGTTAGAAACACACTGAGCAAGTATGGTTTATTTGTAAGGGCTGCCAGGAGAAATTCTCTTCACTCTAAAGAGAACATGGAACATGGCTTAGGTTTGCAAAATTGCATCTAAACAAACCACAAAACCTCTGCAACCTTTGCTCAGATGAAAACAAAGCAGAGATGTTTGGCCATAAAGTACAGATCCACTTTTGGAGACAACAAAATGCAGCAATCAGCAAAAACACCATATACCAACTGTCAAACACAGTGGCAAAAGGATGATGAACACAGAACCTGGGCATCTTGTAGTTATTGAGTCAACTATGAACGCCTCTGTATAACAAAGTGTTCTAGAGTCAAATGTGAGGCCAGCTGTCTGACAGCTAAAGCTTGGCCAAATTGGATCATACAACAGGGCAATGAGCCCAAGGACAGCAGCAAATCTACAACAGAGTGGCTGAAAAAGAAAAGAATCAAAGTGTTGCAATGGCCCATTCAAAACCCAGACCTCAACCTGACTGAAATGCTGTGGTGGGACCTTAAGAGAGCTGTGAATGGATGCAAACCTCAAGGAACAGAAGCAACACTGTAGAGAAGCGTGGCCAAAATTCCTCCATAACAATGTGACAGACTAATAAAGTCATAGAGAAAGCCATTAGTACAAGTTATTGCTGCTAACGTTGGTTCTACAAGCTATTTAATCATAGGGTGTACTTAAACCGGCATGATTTATGAAAAAGGACTAAAGACAAATACTAATAATTTCTTAAAATGGTGCGAAACTGATCAAAAGAAAAATCAAGCAAAGTATAATTCCAATATGTATGAACGCATGTCTTTTATTTAGATTTTTTCATCTGTTTAATTATCTACATATTTCTCCCTTACATGTAAACTGGGTGAGTTTCAGGTTACCACTTATCTGCCTCCCAGCTCCAGATTAAGAAGATGTTCAAGTGACACTTTGATATGAGATCAAACCACAGACCTTCCAATAAAACAACTGACCTCCTTTGCCACAACCTACAGGCAGTAATCACTCACTTTAGCTGCAGCTGTTGACCTCCGTTTGTCATACTGTGACAAGTCACCATGTCTGCTATGAAAGAGGTCTACATACAGCTGATCGTGGAAACAGCTGCTCCTGCTGCAGTGCATCAGAGGAGGATAAGAGTAACTAAAAAGAAGTAATGGACGCAAAGAAAACCGCAAGTGTGGATGAGTCGACAAACACACCCAGGTAGTTTTTCTTCTTCGCAAGCCGCATAAAGAGCTCTTAGATATGGGCTTGTAATGACACAGCGCCTGTTGACGGCTGGATCCTGAGATATGATCACAGACCTCACAAACAGGTTTGAGTCACAACGGTAGTTTGTCCACTTTTCTGTAATCTGGATCAGCAGATCATCTGATAGAGGAGACAAAACATGAAAATATTATCCCAAATAAGGAAGCACTTAACACAAATTCCAATGTTACTCTAACAGGAGAAAAAGTGTGCATTTGTTTCACTGTACAGTTACCATAAAGGGGTAAACTCTCCATAGAGTCTTAAACCATTTTTGTACCAGTCTGTAAATGGTAGTGTAGAAATGGTAGTTTCATTTCAGCCCCTGCATGCAAAGAAGACAGAATTTATAATATACAAATAATTTGTATATAGTGAAGTGAAAGCGAGTTTTAAAAATAATGAAAACCACTGCAGACAATATGTTGCTTTTTTGATCTTTGATGTTTTTTTCACATCTTCCTCTTTGTGGTGAACGCCGCTGTCAGTTTCCTGTTCAATCCAGTTTTTCAACCACCTGCAATCTGTCTGCAGAGTGGCCATTGAGTTATGCATGCATGGCTTTTTGGAGGGGATACTCATAATCATTTACTCTGCATACAGTCATGGTAAAAAGAAAATACACCATTTTTCATTTCTAAGGTTTTACATGTCAGGATGTAATAAAAATGATCTGATCATCACCAGGTCTCAGGTAAATACAACCTAAAATGAAGAGCAACACATGAAATATTACTGTATCATTATTTATTTATTATAACCAAGGCAAAATGATGAAGCAGTGTGTGAAAAACTAAGTATAGCTTTAGTAGTAAGGGAAGCATAGAATGACCATCTGTTTATAGGTTGGCCAAATACGGTCATGCAACAGGACAATGATCCCAAGCACAACAGCAAATCTACAACAAAATGACTGAGAAAGAAAAGAATCAAGATGCTGCAATGGCCCAGTTGAAGTCCACCTGATTGAAATGCCGTGGCAAGACTTCAATAGGTCTGCAAATCTCAATGAACCCAAGCAACATTTTAAAGTAGAGTTGGACAAAATTCCTACACAATGATGTGAGAGACTGATAAACTCACACAGGAAATGATTACTTCAAGTTAAAGGTGGTTCTGCAAGCCACTGAATCATGGTCTGTACTTAGTTTTTCACACCCTGTTCTTGTGTTTTGGCATAGTTTTTGTTAAATAGATAATGGTGTGGTGTAATATGTCATGTGTTAATCATCTGAGGTTATCTCATGATAGCATTAGAAATGAAGAAGGGTGTATTTCCCTTTTTTTATGACTGTAGCTACAGACCTCTGCAAACAAACTCGAACATGGTGCCATAAGTCTGTGGGGATTGACTCACTTCTGGATCAAGCATCAAGTGGCCATTAGAGGAACTTTAAATTTAATTTAATTTAAATTTAATTCCGGCACTTTGGTGTTGGCTTAATTTTTTAATTGGTTGATCCACACCCACATTATGTTGCCCACCAATCAATCTCCTGCAGTCTGATAAGTCATAGTAAAGGTAAATACATGCAGACTATTGCTGGTTCCTCTATGTTTAAACAATCAGCCTCACAGCCAAATGATGTGAACAGTCCTTAGCACTGAGATTGCAACAAGAGACAAAACATTTTTTCTGTCTTTGTGTTCTGTGTGAAATGTTCAGTGAGGACCTTCCACCATTCAGACTGAAAGAAATTTTAAGAAAAAGCACTGTGTGGAGTTTGCATGTACTCCACGTGTCTACGTGACTTCTCTCAGGGTACTCCAGCTTCCTCCCACAGTCCAAAGACGTGCAGTTAGTGAGTTAGACAGCTCAGATAGCCCCCACCACCACCTCCCGCCCTTCCCCTCAACCCCACCCCCACGAGACCCTGAATTGGATAAATGAACAAAAATGGATGGATGGATGGACTTCAGTGAATATATCCCATTTCACCCCCTGCTTACTCAGAAAGTCACACCCTCACACACACAGGAATTTTCTTGAGTAACCCAGCTGTCGAAAGTCAAAGTGCATGGAGCAAAAAGGTTTCCAAGAATCTGCGTGGGTTAAAGCAGAGAGGAGGGCTAACTATGGGTGAGAAAGCATATGATATTGAGAAAAATGTAACTGTGCTAATGACATGAAAAGTAACTTCCTATTCTCCGGATGAGCTACAGATGAGAGAGGAGGAAGTTTAGCTCTGATGACAAAAGGGAAATTTAGACACATAAGGTCAATGATACTGTATCAGCCACCAGAACTGTTGTGTAAGAAACTGTGAAGTGCCACATTTACTGTAAACACAAAGCCCTGGACGTGATGAAGAGCAAAGAAACTGGTATGCAGCCACCGTAGAAGCTTTAAGATCTCTCCCCTTGCTGAGAGATTAGCGCCCTCCTGATTGTGTGTACGTGAGTGAGAAACTGTACACATGCGTCACTGCCAATACTTGAGCTCTCTGTATGTATCTAAGTATGAACACCAGAGGATCTGTGGAACTCTTGGACGCAAAGTAAATAAACAACATTAGGAAGTGCTCATCAGAGCTCTGCACAACTGAGTTTGCTGCTCACATCATTTACACAAAAATCTGGTAAAAGAGGCAACTACAAAAACCTTTTCCAGTTTTGGGACTTTAAAAGAATATGCTAGTTTCATTATATAAAGACTGAGTGGTAACAGGCACTGCAGATTGTTAAGGTTTTCTCTGTTTTATTGTAGGACCTCTACTTTACAATATAAAACACCTTGAGACAACCGATGTTGTGATTTGGTGCTATATAAATAAAATTGAACTGAACTGAATTGAGCTGGGTTGGGTTTTTGGTCGTCGTGTCTCTGCTGGTGTCCGTGTCCACAACAGAGAATCAACAGAGAATCAGACCCCAGAAGTTAATATTCTTGTCTTTTTTCACTTGCTTTACTTGTTCCTGCTTCGCTGAACTGTGCGGCCAGTATCAGCTCATTGTGTTGTTGTCTTGCTGTGACTTCACTGTTGTGGCTGACTCTCGCCCAACTCTTAATTAGTTATAATGTTTCTCTTTAAAGTTTTAATGATCCTCATCAAAACCCAAACCAGGCATTTGATCTAATCTTCATTGTTTTTTTTGGGTTGTTTTTAAATAACAGACAGTGATGAATGCTGTTGGTGGTGATGATGATTCCAGGCTGACTTCATTACAGCAAACTGGAGGAAGTGCATAACAAAGGTGAGGAAGGAACCCTCATTTCTCTTTTTGTTAACATGGACAGGTTGTTAATCACACAACGTCACACATAAGTTGCTGTTTTTATAGGTCCCATGTCAGAACACATATTCAAATATCAGGGAACTTGTCATATTTTTCCAGTTCTCTTTTCTATTTACTGCCTACGGCCACAGCAGAAATCAGGGCGGACATGATGAGGCGGCGAATGAGGAACATATGTCTTAACAGTGCAGGGGTGAGGAGATGTCACTTTAAGCATGCGTGGATCTACGTATCAGCATGATTCATGGTGTCAATTAACACTGGCAGAAAAAAGATTGGCACAAACAAAAACGACACCAGAAATCACATATTGATATTTTGTAGATAAAATGACCTTATTAATTTAGGATTGTACTGTATCAAGAATGGCCTCCGTTTCCTGTTCTTAGCTGACAGAAGTGTCACCTGGAGTGGTCTTCTGCTACTATAGCTCATCTGCATCAAGGTTCAACATGTTGCATCTTCATAGATGCTCTCCTGCATACCTTGGTTGTAGCAAGTGGTTATTTGAGTTACTGTTTCCTTCCAATCAGCTTGAAGCAGTCTGGCCTTTCATCTCTGACCTCTGGCATAAACAAGGCATTTTCACCCAGAGAACTGTCACTCCCTGGATGTTTTCTCTTTTGTGTAACATTTCTCTGTAAATGGTATAATTGTAGGCTTGGTTCACTGATTGCACGAAACCAGATATTTAAGGTCAATTTTCTGCACATTAAAGTATTTCTTTCCCCACTCAATGATTAATAAATACACAGAAGAATTTCTGTTTTCTGCAAAGCTATTGAGTGATCTTTTGGGAGAAGGCAAAGGTCTGACCTTTAAAACAACCCACACGATAAACTGGCTAACAGCCATAGGAAATCTGTGGTAGAAAAAAACAGATGAAAAGCATTCATAGTGTGATTATCTTGGCAGAAACACTGCCTTAACATTTTTTTCCACTAGGTACCAATCAAAGTAAAAAAAAAAAATCATTTTCAGACACTGCACTCTGTGAAGGTTTCACCCACAGTTGTACTGTCTTGAAATGAATCTAATTTGGTTTTGAGAGGTTTAATAGGAATGAAGTCACTGATTTTATCACTTACATAAGAGGTATTGCCATTGTGTGAAATTGTAGCCAACCTAGAAGCCTAATATGAATATAATAAGATAGCCCTCATTGTGATGAGAAAGTATATTAATGAATTATACCAATGGCTGCAGCAGATCACTGTTTGGAAGGTTTCCTACAGGTGATGTAATAATGATCAGTGCCTTGTCTTACTTATCAGTATGCTACCTGGTATTTCACCTACAGGTCACCTGCTGCCACGCTGCTGCCACTAACTATGGGCAGATATATATTGAGATTAATAAAAGTAGGATAATGCAAGGGGTTGCACCTGCCTTTGAGCTCTATTTAACTCGTCTGAAAAAGGGAACTTCTCAAATATATTTTCTTTTAATCTGCCTTCCAATACATTTTTGGCTTTTGCATCACTCTTTGTACACTCTCTGGTACAAAGAACACTGAAATTAGATTGATGTAAGCTTGCACAGATGAATGTGCAGTGAGATGATATGTATTCACTGGTTCACTGGTTCAGGTGCAGCTGGAAAAATACCTGTTCCAGATGGGTACTTTCCAGCTTAATTCTCAGTCAAACCTAAAAACAATATTTAATATGTTTACTATATATATTTTTTTTTTGCCAACACTCATAGCATGACACATAGAGACACAATAGCATTAATGGGGAATTACTCTTTAAATGTAAGCTTGTGCACAACTTCTCAAAACGTCTACTATAATGACTTGAATTGCTCCCTTCATCATTTAGCTTCATAAATCATCATCATCATAATCACACCACAAAGTCTAAAAGGACCAGAAGCTATTATGTCTTCAATGAGGCCTGAGGAACCAAAACACCACATAACTAATTGCCTTCTTTATCTCACGCTCCATTCATAGCCCTAATCTTCCACGTAGCACTCACCCCGCGCATTACGTTAATGCGCAGCGCTGCCATTGTTCTCGTCACTATGGCGACGCCACCCAATACTCTGATTTGGAGGCTCATACATCAGCAGAAGACTGGTGTGGCACTACAGTAGAGAGAGATTAAAGGGAAGAGCATAACACAAAGACACACACGCACACACACATACTCGGGGAGACTGTCAGCTGTGAGAGCTATGACGCACGTTGGGCTCTGTTAATGTTGTGCAGCAGGCTTTGGCGTCTCTATGAGCATTCCATTACAGGCATTACATTCCAGAACTGGCTCCTGCTGAGTCCGGCCAGCAGCTGCGTGCTGAATTAGCCTCTCTCCCGGTCACAAACACGCACTAAAACTCAGGTTCGCTCCAGTTCTTTTATGTTTTGTCTGTTGTTTTTTTTAAATTAACAAATCCCACATATCAAACAGTCAACTCACCCAAGTCTGCATGTCTGCCAAAGACCTCTATTGTTCGTCTGCAGCCATGCTTGCAGAGAAGTTCTAAACTCATCATGTTGATATGCTTAGTAGGAACAACATTTGCCCTGCTAACTGTTGTAGTTTAGATTGTCATTAGAATGCTAACATTTGCTAACTAGAGCCTAGTTGGCAAATGTTTAGCTTTACTAAGACAAAGTAAAGCTGCGGTTCATGTTGCATTTATAACTACAGTCATGGTCAAGAGAAAATACACCCTCTGTCATTTCTTAGGTTTGACATATAAGGACATGATTTTAAAAAAAATCTAGTCCTTAACAGATTATAAAATTAAGCATATACAACCTCAGAGTAACAACAACACATGACATATTACACTGTGTCATTGTTTATTTAACAAAACTGAGCCAAAATGCTGAATCAGTATATGAAACTAAGTATTTCCCATGATTCAGTAGGTTGTGGAGCTACCTTTGGCAGCAGTGACTTAAAATAATCATTAATCGTTTCCTGTTTAACTTTATCAGTTGCTCACATCATCGAGGAATTTTGGCACACTCTTCCTTACAACATTGCTTCAGTTCATTGAGGTTTGCAGGCATTAGTTTGTGCTCAGCTTTCGTAAGGTCCCGCCACAGGCTTTCAGTCATGTTGAGAACTGCTTCGACTTTGACTGGGCCATTGTTCTTTTGTTTACAGGCATTCTATTGCAGATTTGCTGCTTTGCTTGGGGTCATTGTCCTGTTAGATGACATAATTTATACCAAGTTTTAGCTGTAGAACATGATCTCGCATTTGACTCTAGAGTACTTTGGTATACAGAGGAGTTCATGGTTGACTCCGGGACTGCACGGTGCCCAGGTCCTGTGGCTGCAATACAAGCCCAAATCATCACCCCTCCACAATCGTATTGACAGCTGGTATGAGGTGTTTGGCTTTCTCCAAATGTGGTCTTATGGCCAGACATCTCCACTTTGGTCTCATCTATCCCAAAGACATTGTTCCAGAGGTCTTGTGGTTTGTTCAGATACAATTTTACAAACCTAACCTGTGCTGCCATATGCTTTCTAGAGAGAAGATGCTTTCTCCTGGCGAACCTGTTGAGCCTTTTTCTAACTGAACTTTAAATAATGTGAATTTAACATGCTAGCTGATACCTGTGGAGCTCTTGTTTTGTTTTGGGGGTTTTTGTTTTTGTTTTTTTGTTTGTTTGTTTGTTTTGGGGGGGGGTTGCAGTTTCTTGAGCAGTGCTGTTCTGACCTTGGGGTGACTTTACTGGGATGTCCACTGCTGGGAAGATTGACAGCTGTCTTGAATGTTCACTGCTTTCGTGCTGTAGAATGATGGACTGAAAATTGTTTGGAAATTATCTTATAACTTTTCCCATCACTGCTGCTGTCTTTCGTCCTTGGCATTGAGTTAACACACACCTGAATGCTTAAGACCAGCAAACTGCCCAAACCTCTGATTTTATAGAGGTGCCCACACTCACTGATGATCACTTAATCTCTTGCTACTTATCCTCTTAATTCCTATGGAAATAGTAAGGGTGGACTTGTTTTTTTATATACTGCTTTAGCTTTTTGGCTTAATTTGTGTTGAATAAATGATCACACAGTGTGATACGTCATGAGTTGTCATTCATCTGAGGTATTTTGCTCCCATGTTGGAGCTTTATGTTTTGCATCTTGTTTTCAGTGACTGTTTATTTTCATTTACATTACCTCTTTGGGTAGGGTCAGGAAAAGATCACCTTTTGACCCGTCAACCTTTCCAGTTGAAAAGTATAGCTCTTGTTTATAGCCTGTGCCTCTAAAGGTGATCCTCAGGAGTCCTGAACAAACATCCATGTGGGATGAATTGAAAGCGGCACTTAATGCAACAGTCATAGCAAAAACCACATGATGTGTTGTGTATCTATATCATGTGATTCACTGCATTCTTCTACCCCTCTGTGCCGTTCACTTGATCCTTTCTTGTGTAATTTATTACTCCAGTGGTTTCGTTTTTTCTCTACAGGAACTTTACGTAAGAGAAATGATGAGGAAACCGATAAACAGAGTCACACTGACTTGTTGCACCTCGTGGTCGTATCATGACACTGGAGTGTCAGAAGTTGTGCTTTTGTGGAAACTTAGAGGACCTGCGGTCAGACAGTGAGTGCGTCAGTGAGACTCCGGCTCCTGTTACACCTGGCGTGTAACACCAGAAGCAGTGTAATGCACGTGTGCATCATGCATGTCACCAGTGCTTGACACCTGCTGCCCCCAACACTAAACTGCTGCACAAGGAGGCCTGACTGCAGCTATCAAAGGCAGATCTGACTTTAATAAAAACTTATGAATGAATTAACCCTATAAACTCTTTATAGTGTGACATAGCAGTGCCCTGGAAGAGGCTAGCTTTGTCGCCTCACAGCAATAAAGTCCTGGTTCTTTGTGGAGTTTGTATGCTCTCCCTGTGTCTTGCGTGGGTTCTTTGCAGGTACTCAGGCATCCTCCCACAGTTCAAAGACATGCTGATTACGTTAACTGCCAATTCTAAATTGTCCTTAGGTGTGAATGTGAGTGTGAATGGTTGTCTGTCTTTCTGGTGACCTGTCCAGGGTGTACTCAGGGTTGTGGGTAGGCTGCATAAGCTCCAGCCTGCTCACCACCCTGAATTAGATGAGAAGAATAAAAGATGGATGTAAATTGTCACATTCTGAAAAACAGCAGATAGTCTGTTCTGCAAACAACAACAAAACAACTGTATTGGTTGCATTAAAAACATTTTTACATACACTGCTCAAAAAAATTAAAGGAACATGTTTTAATCACTATAGCATCAAGTCAAATAAACTTCTGGGATATTGATCTGGTCAGTAAAATAGCAGAGGGGGTTGTTTATCAGCTTCAGAAGCTCAGGACATAATGAAATTAACAACAGGTGCACTAGACGGGCAACAATGAGACAACACACAAAACAGGAAAGGATTTACAGGTGGAGGCCACTGACATTTTTAACCTCCTCATCTTTTCTGACTGTTTTTTCACTAGTTTTGCATTTGACTAGGGTCAGTGACACTACTGGTAGCATGAGGTGATACATGGACCCTACAGAAGTTGCACATGTAGTCCAGCTCCTCCAAGATTGCACATCAATATGTGCCATTGCAGTTTGCTGTGTCTCCTAGCCAGAGGTGGGAAGTAACGAAGTCGATTTTTCAGGTATCTGTACTTTACTTGGGTATTTATTTTTCTGAATACTTTTTACTTTTACTATCTACATTTATGCACAAATATCTGTACTTTCTACTTCTTACATTTTCAAAACAAGCTCATTACTTTAGGTTTAACGCATCTGAGAAAAGTTTGCATTTCCAGGCACTGCGCCATCAAGCATCAAACGATCTGAGCCTAAATGGAGGAATAATCACATATAAGAGACAATTGTACTGGCCTATCCTCCATCACCAGGGCTTATCGTATACAAAGAGATTAAACATTTAATTAATTAAGGTCTAGCTGCTGTATTTCCAGGGAGAGCAAAGAATGAGAGATATAATCTGATGGAGAAAGACGTAAGAAAAAGGATAGGAGAGGAAGAAAAGAGCAGCAGCAGGTTAGCTGATCACAGCCTGCACACCAAGATCATTTACTGGATTTCACAATAGAAAATTGTGATTCTTCACCCCATGCAGAGCTACTACAACTGATCTTAGGGTCCTTCTGAATCCCACTTTAACCCCAGAGTATGCTCATTTTTGTGCTTAGGTGTGGAGGCACAGCCACCTCTACTATGTAGGACACAGAGAATAGAGCTGTTTTTAATTTCCCTTTCACAGGTTGTGTCCTATATAACAGATTCATGCTGAGCACATACATTAAAATTTAGATTGGAATAACATTTGTACTCTCATGTAATATTTTATATTATTACAATAATATATAATGAGGTTCAGTTAGCTTTACACAAAAATAGTTAGTAGAAATGTTCTCTAAAGAGTTACTTTTACTTTCTTACTTTGAGTACATTTCAGAGCCTATACTTTTTTATTTTTACTTGAGTAAAGAAGTTGACCCAGTATTTCAACTTTTACCAGAGTAGTTTTTAACACAAGTACTTGTACTTCTACTGAAGTACAGAATGTCAGTACTTTTGCCACCTCCACTCCCAGCAAAGTCTCAAGAGCATGGAGGGGATTCCAGGAGACAGGCAGTTACTCTAGGAGAGCTGGACAGGGCTTTAGAAGGTCCTTAATCCATCAGCAGGACCAGTGTCTGCTCTTTTGTGCAAAGAGGAGCAGGATAAGCACTGCCAAAGCCCTACAAAATGACCTCCAGCAGCCACTGGTGTGAATGTCTCTAACCAAACAATTAGTAACAGATTTCATGAGCACGGCCTGAGGACCTGACATTCTCACTGTCTGGCCCCGTGGAGCCTGATTGATATTTGCCACAGAATACCAGAATTGGCAGGTCCACCTCTGGCATCCTGTGCTTTTCACAGATAAGAGCAGATTCACCCTGAGCACATATGAGGAAAGGGTCTCGACAAGCCGTGGAAAACAGGATGCTGCCTGTAACATCATTCAGCATGACTGGTTTGGTGGTGGCACAGTGATGGTCTGGGAGACATATCCACACAGACCTCTACATGCTAGGCAATGGTGCCCTTACTGCCATTAGGTATTGGGAGGAAATCCTTGGACCCATTGTCAGACCCTACACTGGTGCAGTGGGTTCTGGGTTCCTCCTGGTGCACGACAATGCCCAGCCTCATGTGGCAAGAGTATGCAGGCAGTTCTGACACTGCCAGGTTGCGTTTCAGACTGTCCAGGAGCTCAGTGATACCCTGGTCCAGATATAGGAAGAGATCCCCCAGGACACCATACATCATCTCATTAGGAGAATGCCCAGATGTTTTTGAGTTGCTGCAATGAAATTTTGGCAAAACAGACCAGCCTGCTACATAATTTTTCACTTTGATTTTCAGGTGGTCTTTGAATTCAGCCCTCTGTAAGGTAAAATTTTTTATCTCCATCAAACAATGTGGCATCCTTTCATTTCTAACACATTACCCAGTCCATATCAGTATAGATATCAGCATGATTTTCTCCCACTGAGATCTGATGTTTTCAATGTGTTCCTTTAATTTATTTATTTATATATATATATATATATATATATATATATATATATATATATATATATATATATATATATATATATATATATATATATATATATATATATATATATATATATACACATATATAACCCTTGTGCATATCAACCCCTATATATACACTGCTCAAAAAAATAAAGGGAACACTTAAACAAAACAATATAACTCCAAGTAAATCAAACTTCTGTGAAATCAAACTGTCCACTTAGGAAGCAACACTGATTGGCAATCAATTTCACACGCTGTTGTGCAAATGGAATAGACAACAGGTGGAAATTATTGTCAATTAGCAAGACACACTCAATAAAGGAGTGGTTCTGCAGGTGGGGACCACAGACCACTTCTCAGTACCTATGCTTTCTGGCTGATGTTTTGGTCACTTTTGAATGTTGGTGGTGCTTTCACACTCGTGGTAGCATGAGACGGACTCTACAACCCACACAAGTGGCTCAGGTAGTGCAGCTCATCCAGGATTGCACATCAATGCGAGCTGTGGCAAGAAGGTTTGCTGTGTCTGTCAGCGTAGTGTCCAGAGGCTGGAGGCGCTACCAGGAGACAGGCCTGTACACCAGGAGATGTGGAGGAGGCCGTAGGAGGGCAACAACCCAGCAGCAGGACCGCTACCTCCACCTTTGTGCAAGGAAGAACAGGAGGAGCACTGCCAGAGCCCTGCAAAATGACCTCCAGCAGGCCACAAATGTGCATGTGTCTGCACAAACGGTTAGAAAACGACTCCATGAGGATGGCATGAGGGTCCAATGTCCACAGATGGGGGTTGCGCTTACATCCCAACACCGTGCAGGATGCTTGGCATTTGCCATAGAACACCAGGATTGGCAAATTCGCCACTGGTGCCCTGTGCTCTTCACAGATGAAAGCAGGTTCACACTGAGCACATGTGACAGACGTGACAGAGTCTGGAGACGCCGTGGAGAGCGATCATCCTTCAGCATGACCGGTTTGGCAGTGGGTCAGTAATGGTGTGGGGTGGCATTTCTTTAGAGGGCCGCACGGCATTCCCCAGACCTGAATCCGATTGAGCACATCTGGGACATCATGTCTCGCTCCATCCACCAATGTCACGTTGCAACACAGACTGTCCAGGAGTTGGTGGATGCTTTAGCCCAGGTCTGGGAGGAGATCCCTCAGGAGACCATCCGCCACCTCATCAGGAGCATGCCCAGGCGTTGTAGGGAGGTCATACAGGCACATGGAGGCCACACACACAACACTGAGCCTCATTTTGACTTGTTTTAAGGACATTACATCAAAGTTGGATCAGCCTGTAGTGTGTTTTTCCACTATAATTTTGTGTATGACTCCAAATCCAGACCTCCATTGGTTAATAAATTTGATTTCCATTGATGATTTTTGTGTGATTTTGTTGTCAGCACATTCAACTTTGTACAGAACAAAGTATTCAATGAGAATATTTCATTCATTCAGATATATATATATATATATATATATATATATATATATATATATAGATAGATAGATAGATAGATAGATAGATAGATAGATAGATAGATAGATAGATATAGATATATATATAGGGGTTAGACAATGAATATATATAGGGGTTGGATAATGAAACTGAAACATGTGGTTTTAGATCACAATAATTTATTAGTATGGTGTAGGGCCTCCTTTTGCGGCCAATACAGCGTCAATTCGTCTTGGGAATGACATATACAAGTCCTGCACAGTGGTCAGAGGGATTTTAAGCCATTCTTCTTGCAGGATAGTGGCCAGGTCACGATGTGATGCTGATGGAGGAAAACGTTTCCTGACTCGCTCCTCCAAAACACCCCATTGTGTATTGGTGCACTGTCATCCTAATACACGGCACCGCCTTCAGGATACAATGTTTGAACCATTGGATGCACATGGTCCTCCAGAATGGTTCGGTAGTCCTTGGCAGTGACACGCCCATCTAGCACAAGTATTGGGCCAAGGGAATGCCATGATATGGCAGCCCAAACCATCACTGATCCACCCCCATGCTTCACTCTGGGCATGCAACAGTCTGGGTGGTACGCTTCTTTGGGGCTTCTCCACACTGTAACTCTCCCGGATGTGGGGAAAACAGTAAAGGTGGACTCATCAGAAAACAATACATGTTTCACATTGTCCACAGCCCAAGATTTGCGCTCCTTGTGCCATTGAAATCGACGTTTGGCATTGGCACGAGCGACCAAAGGTTTGGCTATAGCAGCCCGGCTGTGTATATTGACCCTGTGGAGCTCCTGACGGACAGTTTTGGTGGAAACAGGAGAGTTGAGGTGCACATTTAATGCTGCCTTGATTTGGGCAGCCGTGGTTTTATGGTTTTTGGATACAATCCGGGTTAGCACCCGAACATCCCTTTCAGACAGCTTCCTCTTGTGTCCACAATTAATCCTGTTGGATGTGGTTCATCCTTCTTGGTGGTATGCTGACATTACCCTGGATACCGTGGCTCTTGATACATCACAAAGACTTGCTGTCTTGGTCACAGATGCGATGGCAAGACGTGCACCAACAATTTGTCCTCCTTTGAACTCTGGAGCTCTGTGCATTGCAATATTTTGAGCAAAACTGTGCTCTTACCCTGCTAATTGAACCTTCACACTCTGCTCTTACTGGTGCAATGTGCAATTAATGAAGATTGGCCACCAGGCTGGTCCAATTAAGCCATGATGCCTCCCACACTAAAATGACAGGTGTTTCAGTTTCATTGTCCAACCCCTGTGTGTATATATATATATATGTTGTTTTTTTATTGTTATGAGATGTTAACAACTTTGGTGAACCCAAGGTTGTTAACATGCAAAATAAGGCTCCATGACATGCACTCTAAGAACATATCTTGGGATTAAGTCCATCATTCTACAGCAAGAAAGATTATTCACAAATGGAAAACATTCAAGACAGCTGGCTGTCTTCCCAAGAGTGGATGTCCCAGTAAAGTCACCCCAAGGTCAGACCGTGCAATGCTCAAAGAAACTGCAAAAAACCCAAGAGCTCCACCTCAGATTCTACCTCAGCATGTTAAATGTTAAAGTTCATGACAGCACAATTAGAAAAAACTGAACAAGTATGGCCTGTTTGGAAGGTTTACCAAGGGAAAGCCTCTTCTCTCTAACTAGAGCATGACAGCACAGCTCAGAGCAGCAATGACAAGTAACAGCTTTGGTTTTGTTACACTGACATTATAAGTATTGTAGTGATGTTTGTTTACCTGTCACATTGTTGTTTTCATTGTGGAAGCTATAGTGAAACAGTTGCGCAGTGTTGCAGTTCGAATTTCAGGTAAGTGTTGTCTTTTCTTTACCCAGCCAAAATTCAGCGCTACTCAAATAAACAGTGTAGCTACATAGTATTACTGAGGGGCCACCGTAGTGGGAGGGGAATGCTAATGAAAATAACCAAAATTAGATACACATATTGTAAAAAAAATAAATAAAAAAGTAGATAATTTCCAAACAGTAAATCCTGTGCCCAAGTGCCTTAATCCTAGATTTATTCAAATGGCTAGCAGGGAGCGTCTTCTCTAGTTGAAAAAGGAAGTCAGATTGTACAGATGTCAACGGAAAAACTATCCCTCAGCTACTTCCTCTACGACCTGAGTAAACGCTTTACTAATGAGGTTATGGACCAAATAAATAGTTTCAAGACCTGTTGAATCCAGCATGATGTGCAGTTTGTAAACTACAGTTCCATTAGAGTCAAATAAAGGGGGAGCCTACAGCCTGCAGGTTTTGCTACAGACTGCTGGCCACAGTTTGGGCATCACAACAAACTGAAACTTAATGTGGATCCTATTTAATGTTTGTTCATTTCCTTCAAGTATGATTTTCAGATAAATAAAAAGTTCTGGTATTAGAAAAATGTTTTTATCACACACACACACACCTCACAGGGAACGCAATCATCCTCAGGTTTCACATGACTTTGTGCGAGCTGCTGAGAAAAAAACGGACGTGGCTCAGTCGTGATGTAATGCTGCATTTTAGCTCTTAGTTGGTACTTATTGTAACAACATTATTCACGCAAAAATAAGCATTTGCCTGTGCCGATATAAACACGCGTGCACTCCAACTGTTTTCTGCAGGCTATGGAGCAGAGCAGCCTGCCTCACATCCTCTCCCCTCACTGACCGACTGCTTGTGTGTTTTTCTGTGTCACATTTCTGTCTTTCTGTCTGTCACCTCCCCAGGCTTCAGCAGACGCATCAAGTCATCGGCCTGCACTGACGTCAGCTACACCAGCTCCACAATACAGCCAACAGTCTGCAAGATGTTTATAAGTCTGCCTTTCATTTCTCAGAACTGTTGGTTATACAAGACTGCAGAGATTTTGTGTGTGTGTGTGTGTGTGTGCAACACAGAGAGTGTGTGAGCCTCTTTAAATGGGTCATGTGTGTTTGTACAGCCGCACAGAGGGCAGGGAAGTGGGTTGAGCATGGGGGCAAGGGTTGGCATTAGTGGAGCTGATTGTTTGAGACAAGAAGCCTGGCAGTCATGAGGCTCTGTTGTATTTGTTAAGGTAATTAACAGTCTGAGCTGAAAGATTTGAGACATTTGCTTGTTTTTTCCATTTGTTTTCCTTCCCGTTTGTCGACCGTTGTACGATCCGTGTCACGTACTCAGATCCTCTCAGGCTTGATTGTCTGACACTTTTAAAATCCTTTGCCTCACTGTGTGCCTGTATTTACAAAACTGGACTCCCACCTCCAAGCTGCTCATTTTTTTCCCCACCTCAGTTGACTCAACCCCAAATGACAGGAACAAGCACTTAGTTTGAGGGGAAGTGAGCACATATCCTGTTGATGTCCACTTTGGCATTTCACTAAGTAGACAAAATCAAAAATTAGTTCACTATTACACTGGACAAACACCTTCCTGGAAAGGGCTTTAACAAAGGAGAACAAGGAAGCTGTCAGGAAGTTTACTCACAATTTCCACTTAAGTTATTCTCTCTAGCATGTACAAAACCCATTGGCCTGTGAAAATACCAGAACGGCAGCAACTCTCGAGGGGCATCGAGTGGGAAAACCCTTTCACTGAGCCACAGTCAGGAGGTATTGACGTAAGAGAAGAGAGGACAGATGGGAGGATGGGGGCTCCCAAAACAGAAGAGCTCCTAAGTCTGAATAACAACAAGTATCTCTCCTGGCATCCGGCACGAGCACACACAAATGTTTGTTTACTTGCAGACACACACCTAATGCAGCCATTTGTCTTTAATTTTTCCCCTCCTTCTCTAATATTTGCTGCATCAAATCAATCATGCGCCACACAGTCGACCCCGTGGCTGCTGTTGTGTTTAATAGCGGCTCTGTATGAGACCAGACACATGCTGCAGAGTGATCTCACTCAGGCTGTACCGTGCTTATAGATCCCTGTCTGAGCTGTGTTAGTGAAAACAGAAACCACTGACGTTACATAAGCCTGTGGTAGGCAAGGTCACTGATAGCAAGCCACACAGAATGAGGTTACTGATAAACTTTAAGAGGCACCACAGCCATTACTGCTAGTGCTGCTACTTCAAATGTCAGTATTATGGAATCAATGGGATGAGGAGGAAAAAAGGAATATGAAGTGGAAGATTGCACCATCTCTGCTGGGAAGATATAAACTGCAGTTACTAATGGGTTTTCTTTTCTTTCTTTCTTTTTTGATGCTCTCTATACCAATTAATAAAAATTAATTAACTGTTACGGAGTGGGGTGTATATTTATCTGGTTATTTTAACTACAAAAAATAAACTATTTTCTGTGCAAAGGCCAATGCTAGCTACAAATAATTAAGACAGAATGTTTTTTAATGGTTAATTAATCATTAAGTTAATCACTAAGTCCACCCTCATGGCTTCCATAGGAATTAAGACATTCAGGTGTGTTTTAACACAGTGCCACAAGCTTCCTAACACTGGACATTCCTGCAAATTCACCCCGAGGTCAGACCATGCAATGCCAAGAAAAACTGCAAAAAAAAAACCAACATCTACATCTGCAGGCCACAGTTAGCATGTTAAATGTTAAAGTTCATGACATTACAGTTAGAAACAAACTGAACAAGTCCAGCTTGTTTGGAAGGGTTACCAAGAGAAAGCCTCTTCTCTGGTAAAAGAATGACATTCGGCTTAGGTTACATCTGATCAAACCACAAGACTTTTTGAACAATGTCCTTTGAACATGTCTGGCCATGATGTACAGCATCACATTTGGAGAAACCCAAACAGCATGTCAGCACAAATAATTCATACCAACTGTCAGCACGGTGGTGGAGGGGTGATGAGTTTGGGCTTGTTTTGCAGCCACAGGAGCTGGGCACCCTGCAGCTGACCATGAACTCATCTGTATAACATAGTACTCTAAAGTCAAACGTAACTCTAGATCTGTCTGTCTGACAGCTCAAGCTCGGCTAAAACTGGGTCATGCAACTGTGGCAGGACCTTGAGAAAACTGTGCATAAACGAATGCCCAAAAACTTCAATGATAAAGTTATTGCTGCTAAACGACTGAATCATGGGGTCACTTAGTTTTTCACAGGACTGAACAGACTTATGTGAAAATGTTCTTTTTCACATGATCATGCAATTAATGACTGACATGCTCTACAATCAGAGCTACAGACACCTCCTCATAGTAGAAAGTCTACTTTCAGTGCCTTGCAACTCTCCCTGAATGAACTGCAAAACAGAAATCCCTTCCAGGCAACAGTACTCACTTTCCTACACTACACTGTTCCATCTTATAGTCTTCTAAGTCTTTTTCTTTTACCACAGAAAATATAATAGGTCTGTCCACTTAAGCCTAAAAACATTGACTGGCACTCAAAACTAGGCGTGCCTTGGTTGAGTTTGATCACACTGAGAGTTTGTTAATAAATGCAGCTTAATCAAGTAACTGTAGTTTCTGCAAATCTGCAACAAGAATCGAGAACTTTTTAAGCAGCAGCTTTGATAACAGCTGACTTTTAGCATTTTGTGGAAAGCAAACGTTTGCCATTCGCACACGAATGCATTTCACTCAGGAGGATCATTGAGGTTTTAGATGGAGAGCATGACTAAACTGCAGCATTAACTGTAAACAAGCAATGGAATCCATTAATCCAAAGAACAAGTAGAAATTAAGCTTAAAACAGACTAAAACACGTATTGTCCATATACAGTCTGACGTAATGAGGGATTCATTAAATAGCGAGGGCTGGAGATAATCTGTTAATGGATGTTTGATTTAAAAATCTTTTTTATTCAGGAGCACTGTGACCCTCAGATGAAGCGCTTCACTGCATCACCTGACAGGCACGGCTGGCTTACAAAGATGTTTTTAATACCGGCCCTTGCATCTCATAAAGTATTGAAAAGCTGCAGCGACTACTGGGCTGAACTCTGGGTTTCGTAACAGAAAAGCCTGTCCCCTGAGAGACACCTACACACAGCCTGGAGAGCAGCGTCTGTCTGGACGAGCTGACACGGCAGCACAGGCTGACTCACAGCAGCTCTACGCTCCATCTAATGCACCACCTCTGCCTTTCACTGCACATCAGCATCAAACTCCTCTCAGAGGCACGATGGGGTTTTCGTGCTTGTGTACGTGTGTGTCTCTGTGCCAGTGATCTTCTGCACTTGTGCTTCTTTGGCCCAGTAATCTTTTTCTTTAGATACTCTGTGCACTCTCAACACTGCTGCATTAGAAGGAAAGAGAAAGTGCTTAAAGTGTACCCACCCATCATTTTTACAATTCCACATTTAGCTTGGCAGGCAGCTGATGGGTGTGTGTGTGTGTGTGTGTGTGTGTGTGTGTGTGTGTGTGTGTGTGTGTGTTTGTGTGCCTATGTGTGCTTAACTTTAAAAAAATATGACTATGCAGGTTTGTATGTGCTTGACGGTGTCATCCTTCTTTTTAACAAGGATGATGTTAAAGCTACAACCAAACAGGGTCGTAGCAGATTAAACGTGGAGTTTTGTTTTGCATAAAAATTACTGCACATCTCCTCAGTGAAAAATGTCCATCCATCTTTTTTCTCCTGCTTAACTGGGTCTGGACTGCAGGGGCAGCACTCCCTTCCCTGCCCTCTCACCCTCCTCCACCTTCTCCAAAGGGACACAGGGAGTTTCCAAGCCAGCCGTGAGACATAATCTCCCCAGCATGTACTGCGTCTGCCCCTGGATCTCCTCCCAGTTGGACATGCCTGAACAACCTCACCAAGGAGGCAACCAGAAGGCATCCTCTCAGATGTCCAAACACCTCAACTAACTCCTTTTGATGTGTAGGTGCTCCTCCCAAATGACTGAGCTCCTGTCTCTAAGGGTGACACCCTTTGGAAGAAACCCAGTGCAGTCTCATTCTTTCAGTCACTACCCACAGCTTGTGGCCGCAGGTGAGGGTAGGAACAAAGATTGACCAGTAAATCACCAGCTTCGCCTTTAGTGCAGCATCTGCAGCAATGCCAGTCTGCCCGTTAATACCCCCCCCACACACACACACACTGTTCTCCCTGCTTATGATCAACACCCAAATGAGACAAGAATTCCTCTCCAGCCCAGAGTGAAAAAGGGGTCACTCCACCCTTTTCAGGCTGTGAACCGTGACCTCAGACTCGGAGGTGCTAATTCTCGTCCCAGCCATGTCGTATTCGGCTGCAAACTGACCCAGTCCAAGTTGAAGGTCACTGCTCAGTGAAGCCAACATATCGTCTTAAAAAAGCAAATATGTGATACTGAAACCACAGAACCAGATACCCTCCACCCATTGGCTGCTCCTAGATATTCTGTCCATAAAACTGAACAGACTCTAACAAAGAGCAGACCTGCCCAACACCACCAGGAAAGTGTTTGACTTATTGCAAAAACTCAAACAAGAGGGGAAAAACAAGGGAAAAGTGTAAATTGTGATTTTTGCATACCTGTAATTTAAATGGTGGTGAGTTGGTGGGCAGATGCTTCTGTTTGAACAGTAATGCAGTCAGTTTGTGGGGCCAGATGTTGCTTATACAAGTCTTGCTGTGGCTTGCCATCCAAACTGTTTTACCACTGCAGCTTTGTTTTTAATTAATTCATATCATGCTGATTATGCTTTAATCGCATGTATTATGACAGATTTTTCTCCTTTACATTGTAGTGCATGCTCTTAAGAGCTTAAAGAACTGTACTGTAAATAGATGATATCAGACATACACAGTGTGGCCGGGATACTTCAGCTCCTGGTTCGTTCCTATCTGTGCATGTTGTACATGTCTGCGTTGTGATTCATTTCACAGGGTAACATCTAGCATTAAGATAATTACTTGAAGAACATCATTAATAACTCATTACATGTTATTCACTGATAAACAAAGGATATTATTCATCTGCAAAAATATCTCATCACATGAAGCCATTCTTTGTTAAGCAACCAGCAAACAGGTTCACGCACATCACGCCAATTATGAGGAAAACAGGTGAGGCAAAATGAGCAAAATAGGTGACTCCCGGCTTATTAGCAGTGGAAAATGTCACCAAACGAGTTGAACACGTTAAATCTTTTGTAATCTGGCAACTTTGAAACCAGGCTGCAGAGATGATCTAATTGCAGCCCATGTCTATGAGAATGCTGTCAGGTTTCACTGCACAGGTCACCCTGTACTACCATGATTAAAATGGACAAAGTATTTGTAGCATTTGAGATTTTTAAGATACTCAGTAATTAATTGGTGATGCTAAATTGCCCATAGGTGTGAATGTGAGCATGAATGGTTGTCTGTCTCTCTATGTTAGCCCTGTGTGGCAGCCTATACAGGGTGTACCCCGCCTCTCATCCTATGGCAGCTGGGTTAGGCTCCAGCCTGTCTCTTCTCTTCACATGTCCATCATGCCACCCTGCTTAAAAAACTGCCTAAGAGGTTCAAGAGGAAGAAATATTTATGATTTCCAACAAAGTATATTTCTGTTCTCAAAGGGACCATTTCCCTTTCCCTGCACCTGGCTGAACGGGTCTGTCCCACTGAACAGAGCAATCCAAACTGTCTATAATACTGAATTTCAATTCACTGTACTGTTATACATTACAGCAATGTGTTACTGTAACTTTACTGCTCAAAACATGCTTACAGAATCTGTTACAAACTGTTCTTTTATGAATGAAATACCAGTATAAAGTCACAGTGTTTTCCTCACAGTTGCTGAATGCTGTTCAGTCACAGTGTTGTGTAACAAACAAAGCTATGTAGGCGAAAATGTGTGCAGTTTTTCCCCTTCAGAGGCTATAGAGGTCTGTGATGCCCTCCGGGCACTGTGGTCATTAAGAGCTTTAGTTATATTTATGTAAATGAGAAAATGAGGTTAATGTGTGCCATTTGCATTGGAGTGTTTCATTCTGTTCAGTTCTTCAGGATTCAGGAGCCAGGAGAGAATCTGGAGCAGAAACAGAAGCGGCAGGTGGGGGATTCAGCATTCACTCTCTCCAAAGGGACTTTGTCGAAACATATGGGAAACAATAAACAGATTCTGGCAACCAGCACAACTGTAAACTGTATCCCTCCCAAAAAAGTGCAAAGGTTAGCCTGAAACTGCTACTCTCTCCCTGAGGGGCCAGAGTGTGACGCACAACAGAAATCAGAGCGAACGGCTGCTCTGCCCTCCGTTCATTTGACTGTTTTTCCCCTCTCTTTGATTCAGTAATTCTTTGGCTATCTGCCTGTCAATCAGTATACATTCTAGCTATGCCTGCCCTGGTTACGATGACTTTTCTTCTATCTGTCTCCTTGAATAACGGCCATTGAACTGCGTGATAAAAGCATGGCACGGAGATCAGAGACGGCAGGAGCTGGGGTCTTCATTTCATTTCTGATTTATATGTTTTGACGGAGGAGTGACGCAAAATGAGTAAGTTAAAACTAGGACGCGGTTTCTTCCTGTCAGCTACGTCTGTTCTTGCTTCACAGTCTGTAACAAAAACCTCTCACACTGTTTTCCACTGGGCTGTGTTCCTGTTGGCCAAAGTGGCATTTCCTAACAGGAATCCCGGGACTCCTTTTGGGAGAGGAAACAGAGTGTGCTTAAGGGGAAAGTCACCTAAAGCGGGAACTGGAGCTGCTGTGCAATCAGTCTGACCTTGGTGCAGTTGCACAGAAGTATTACTCACTGCATATAAAGGCTAAACACTCAAGTGGAAAACCAGCTGTTTGTCTTTAAGAAGAGTTGTGTAAGTGCTGCTGATGGATGAGGCTGCAGGCTGTCAATGTGGTAAAAAGATTAAAACTAAATGGATGTTTCACTTTCAATGTCAAACCAGATTCCATGTGTGTGTGTGTGTGCCAGCTGTCGTCACAAAGGAGCACCAGCAAGAGAAACATGCAAGTAGGTCAAAAATGAGACAGGCTTTACTGTATATACGCGTTATGATGACAGATATATTGAATTAGAAGCACATTTGGACTGAAAGCTATGTTCAGTCCTCAAGCAACATGTGCAGTCTACTTCTGTCTTATAGCTTCTCTGTGAGGCTTTGCAATAGTGCTGGACTGCAAGGGCATTTTTGTCTAGACAGTATAAAAGATGAGTGTAGGGATTTTTCATGGTCATCATTCTGAGGTTATGAAATCCTGGACAGCTCTCCTTTCTGACCCTAACAAACACCTTAACGTACAACATGCACTTCATGTTTTATTCAATATGACCTGAAACTATATGAGTAGGCCTAGAGCTGGTCAGGGCAGAGTACGCTAGAGAGGGTTAAAAAGCCTTTAAATCAGTATTGCAGGACCACATGACGCACACAGGCCAAGGTGGTCATCTACTAATCAGAAGGATGGTGGTCTGAACCTCAACTTGCTCTCAATGCATTGGTGTGTGTGTGTGTGTGTGTGTGTGTGTGTGTGTGTGTGTGTGTGTGTGTGTGTGTGTGTGTGTGTGTGTGTGTTGTGTGTATGTGTGTGTGTGTGTGTGTGTGTGTGGAGAGAGAGAGAGAGAGAGAGAGAGAGAGAGAGAGAGAGAGAGAGAGATATACAAAAGTCCTTAAAGGCATACAATACAATCCTGTAATGCAACAGTAGATTTATTGTCCTTTTAGAAACTACATTGCACCTTATGGCAACTGTA